>PVKE010003405.1:0-45008 GCA_004027555.1 Craseonycteris thonglongyai | reverse complement strand
GGACCAGATGGAGGAGGCAGACGTAAGCAGCATCTCTTGCCTCCCCGCACTCGGCTCTGTCACAGGTCAGTGTCACTGTCCTGGTCCACATGGGCCGCGGGCAGATGCCAAGGGGGGAGGCAGGAGAGCCTCGGGGTGGCTCCCCACTGGGGTGCCAGGTGTGGGCTGCAGGGCAGAGCTGGGGCTGAGGCCCACCTTGAAGATGAGGCAGTCGTCCTTGCGCTCCGCGTACATGGACGTCAGCCGGTACTGGCTCTCCCTGGTGATGTCTACCTGGTAGCCCGTGAGTGAGTAGCAGACCTTCCGGAACTCCTGGATCTTGGTCTGGAAGACCTCCTTGAGCCGCTGGTTTTTCAGCTCCGCGCTCTCCACCTGCTTCTTCAGCTCTGTGGAGAGAGCGGGTGTGCGGGTGTGTGTGTGTGTGTGTGTGTGTGTGTGTGTGTGAGCTCCCGGGCCAGAGGGGTGGCAGGGGACAGGGGCAGCAGCCACCGCGCCAGCTCCGCCTGAGCAACAGCCTGGCCTGGTGGTGACGGCAGCGAAGCCGTTCTGTTCCAAGTGGTGACGTGTGCCCCGCGCAAGGAGAGGCCGGCCCGTGAAGCCATCAGGAGGCCACGCAGTGGTGACAGCAAGTCCTTAGCCCAGGCCACCCAGCAACTCACCTTGACTCAGACCCGTCAGCCAGGCCCCCCTTAAGCACAAGTGCAGGTGCTGCCCGGTCTGCCTGGAGCTGGATGATGCGCCCCTTGGGCCAAGGGGTTGCCCAGTGGGCGGGATGGGAGACCCGCTGGCCAAGGGGTTGTGGGAAGACCTCAGGCCCCTGCCTGGGTTTGGGTCCTGCCCTCCCTGTAGGCTAAGTCCTGGGGCCCCCACGGTGACTGCACGGCAGGGCCATGTCAGCCGTTCAAGGTGAGCACTCGGTCAGGGTCACTTCCTGGAGGAGTACTGCCCGCCCCACCTGCGGCCACTGGGGTCAGAGCCACGGGGCCGCCTTCGGGGCTGTTGTGAGGACCGTACTGGATCCCAGGGGGCAGCAAGTGCTGTGGGGGCTCAGGCCCCGCCTATGGATGGTGGGAGCTCAGCTGGCTGCGTGGCGGAGAGGCAGGCAGGTGCCAGCTCTCTTCCTGTTGTAGACAGGGGACAATGAGATTCACCCCGTGGCCACAGACACACGAGGACCAGACTCCACAACCTCACTGCCTCTCACGCTCCGGGACATGCTGGGTTCTAATGCACACCCTGCGTCCTGCCTCCTGCCTGCAGCTTCCTGTGCCAGCCATGCTCTGCTTCTGTAAGAAGAATCTTGCACCAGGGCATAGCTCCTGCCAGCCTCTCCACAGGGCACGGAGGGGCCGCGCCCGCCCTCACCCGCCCCCCATTCATCACGGCCCCGGTGGCCCTGACATCCATCTCTGTGGCTCTGGAGCTGAGAGCCTCCCGGGGGACACGGCGCAGAGCCCTTGATTCATGCAGTGGCCAGACTATGAAATCAAAAGGGCAACTGGCTGCTCTGACCCCAGCGCCCGCCTGGAACTGTGTGGCCAGCCCACCCAGGATGGACTGTCAGCAGGGGGAACCCCCCTATGGCAGGAAAATTCCAGCAAGCACACTTCTGTGGCGGTATTTATCCCTTGTCAGAGGCTGCACGGCCCTGAGTGGATCTCAGGTGTCCAGGGGGGGAAATTAAATTTTGGTGATAAATGCAGCCTGACCGTGGAGAGGGAAATGGCCCTGCTGCCTGCAGACGCCCCAGTGCTGCTGGCTCTGCAGTGATGGCTCCCACAGGCAGCCAGGCCACTCGGGGTGAAGCCCCCGACCTGGGCCATGAGGTGCTCCACAGGTGCTCTGGGGAGTCCAGCCAGGGGCCCCTGTCCTCTCTGCCCCAAGGGCTCGGCTCTGTGATTCCTCGCTGAGCCCTCTGCACCCTGGTCCTCTCCTGCCTTTCCTGCTCCTTGGCCCCTGCCCTCCAGCCACCCTGACTAGGGGACACTGCCCGAAACCCTCTTTCCTGTCTGTGCCCACGCCCTCCCTCCCGGCCCCCACACCCCCGCCCGACCCCGCAGCCCTCTGTGTGGGCTGAGTCCTTGGAGAGGGACAAGGGACAGGCAGGGGGAGAACAGCAGACATGTGGGCATCAGGGAAGCAGGACGTGCAGGGAGGGCAGGCGGAGGCTGTGCAGCAGAGGACGGGCAGGTCGCGGGCAGCAAGGCCGGGGCTCTTGAGCAGCACCCGGGCCAGGCCCACCAGCCGCCTCGTCCAAAGGGGCCAGCTGATGGCTGACCAGTGCGCCCCTGCCTCCTCGCCCCAACACCGGCAACTCCTGGGATCTCAGTGGGCGTGGTGAGAGCCGGGCGGGCAGGACAGCAGGGACCGAACGCTGGCACAGAGGTGGCCGCAGGAGCGAGGGCCGTACCCGGAAGGCAGGGCAGGTGAGGGGTGTTTTGGGCATGGCTCTGGAGGTCCGTTCACAGCCTGAAATCGCAGGCATGTTTTACTCGGCAGGGCTCCGGCTCTCGGGCCCACTGGCCTGTCCCCCTCGGCGTGCACACACCACAGCGACTCGGCTTCCTTCTCACCGGTTTGCAGGCGAAAGGGCAGGGGGTCGGGGGTGGCAGCAGCGGGAGAGGCCCTGTCTACGCTCTCACGTGGTCCCAGCTGCCAGCAGTGTAGCTGCACCTCCGGCTCTTGGTCAGTGTGGTGGGACACGGCCCATGCTGGGCCCAGCCCCTCCACGGGGAGTCCAAACACGCAGTTGCCTCTACACCCCGCTTACTCCTCGAGTGTGCACACACACAGGCGACAAGACAGCAGCAGAAATGCTCTGAAAGATGGCATAGGGCGGCCTGGGGCCCAGCGCGTCCACCCCGCCGGGGGCCCGGCGTGAGACCACCCCCCTGGGGGAGCTGGTGTCCTGCTCTGTGTACGGCTCGTCTCTCTTCTCAGCATTTACTGTGACACAGCAGAGCGTTAACACATTCCTGGTTAAGGCTCGTGTCTTCCAGGGGCTGCAGGCTCGGCAGAGGCAGGGACCCTGTCTCCTTGTCGGTCCTGTGTCCCCAGGGCCATGTAATAAGCCCACAGTGTGGGAAGTGCTGCTGTCACCCTAAATCACAGAAAAGCTATGCAGTCAGTTTGATGACAAGCAAAACACATGGGACCCCCTGAGACACAGAGAACGTAACATATGTGATTGTCCTGCTCTCTCCAGCAGGGGCAGTGGGGGCAGGGGTGGCCGTGGTGGGGAGGAGGGGATAGTCTTAGAAGACGAGACATGGATGAGAGGCAGGGAGGCTCCTGGAGAGTGGGGTGGAGCGGGCGGGCCTGGCGGGGCACCGTGGCTGTGGGCAGGACCAGGATGAACTTCTGACCTCACTGGAAGCAGAGGGGGAGGAGTCTGCCGTAACAGGGACGTCACAAACATCACCATGGACACCGACACTCATGATGAGGTACAAGACCCTCCAGAAAGTACCCTGTTCAACAACAACAGATGGAAAATGGCAAACAGAAGAGACTCTGGGAGCCCCCATATGCAACCCATGGGAATTGTAAGTGAAGGGATTACAGAGCCCAGAGGGGCAGCAGGAAGACCCCAATCCTACAAGGAAGACCCCAGAGTGAGGTGGAGTCTGCAGACTGAGCAGGCCCCCCAATGTCCATCATCTGCGAGCGGACAAGGGACATAATCATGCAGCAGGGTCTCGGGGACCCCCACATGCCTTCCCCTCCTGATGGGCATGTCCTACCAAACAGATGTGAGAGAAAGAAGGGGCTCAGGAAACTGGACCCCACAGAGGCAGACAAGAAGACACCTACTCTGAGGCGGAGTCTGGGGTGAGTGCCGGGCACGTGGTCCAGGGTGTACAGTCCCCACCAGAGCAGGGAAGCACATGGGTGGGGAGCAGGGAGGTATGAGGACGAGGTGCAGGAGGACAAGGGGTGAGAAGGATGGGGCATTGGGAGCACAGGGGACAGGGGGCAGGAAAATGAGGCACAAAGGGCCACGGCCAAGGAAAAGCCAGCAATGCCAGAGCTGACGGATGGCCTGCAGCGGCAGAGTATGGGGACCCTGTGACAGTGCCCCAGGGGACTCGAGGAATCAGGCATGTGAGGCTGAACCAAGACATGAAGGAATGAGGGGCAGTGAGTCCAGGATGCAAAGCAAAGCCAGCTGGGAACCTTCCAGCTGTGACACTCGGGCAAATCCCGGCACCACTGGCACTGAGCGGTGACTCAGCCACAGGAGAGGCTCAGTGCACAGGAGCCACACGGAATGCATGCGAGTGAGCGTGCATGCACACAAGTGTATTGTGCATGTACACGTGAGGTGTGCCTGTGCACGGACGTGGGAGTGTGTGCACACATGTGTGCATGCATGCGTAGATTGTGCATGTACATGTGTGTGCATGTGGGAGTGTGTGTGCATGTGTGGGTTATGCCCATGCACTTCTCAGGCTGCTGAGCGGTGGCTGGGGAGCAGGCTGGGGTGGGGGGCTGCGTGTTTCCCCCCCAGGCTCAGTGGCACCAGCCTTCTTCATCCATGTGAACACGGGTGGCCATGCTGCCCCTCCCCCCATGATCTGGGCAGATTGACTGTGAGCTCCAGGCCGGCAGTGTGGCCCCTGCAGCAGCACTCTCTTTAGGAACAAGCAGCAGCTTAAAATTTTCCTTTGGGGACTCAGAACAGAGTCATTTTTCTTTCTGGAAAGTGAATAAAAACACTTAGCCACTGCCTACATTTTTCAGGCTTTAGAGAAACAACCAGAAAGTGCCGAGGTGCACGCCGGCCGCTGTGGTGTGCAAGGTGAGGGGGAAGCCACCGGGGGCGGGATGCGTCTCCCATCCTGCCAGGAAGGTGGGCTGTGAGCTCTGACAAGCCCCCTGCCCGCGGGTCTCTGCCTCCCCAGTCAGGAGGGGTCCTCAGGGAAAAGGTGACAGCAGGCAGCCCCGTGGGAGTCACCAGACCGGGTCACAAGAGGCAAGGTAGACAGTGTGGCTCTGGGTGACCAGAGGATGGTGCTGCCACCTGCGTCAGGTTCAAGGTGACTATGACAGGCTGCAGGAAGCGCCTGCTGAGGGTCGAGATGGTCTGTAGGAAAGACACGCGGTGGGGGGCCCATCGTGGGGGGAGCACAGTCACAAGGCCAGACAGCGAGGCCACACGGAAGCAGCACCCAGCAAGAGGTGCTGGGTCTGGACACAGCTGTAGGTGCTGGGCAGAAGGTGTCCCCGCCCGCATGTCAGAGGGGTGCCGGGCAACGACCACCAGCCCCCTGGAGCCGGTCCCGCCTGCTGAACAACGGTGGCAGGGACCCTCTGTGCTGCAGACGCCTCCGGACCCAGAGCTGGGGGACAGGAGGCCGGGGGCCGGGGCCCCCGGTGAGAGCAGGCTGGGCACCGGGCGTGTCCCGCACAGGTGTAAAGACAGGCGCCGATTCTGCTCAGGACTGAGGCTGGGCCGTGCTTCCACTCCCAGGGATGAATTATTCATGTCTTGTAACTTCTAAACTATTTCAGTTTTACATTTTTAAATATTTAATAATTAGGCATCAAATATTTATGTTATTTTATTAGCAGCTGTGGGAGTCGGCACTGCAGGCCTGTGACTGGTCTGTGTCCGGGCCCTGCTGGCCATGGGGAGGGAGGTGAAGGCTGTGGGCACAGAGGCTGGCAGGGCACCAGGTGCAGGAGAGCAGGTGCCGCCGGGTCCCCTGCCCCAGCACGTGGGCAGGGGGCCTGTCCAGAAAAGGGAGTGGCGGCACCACCGCCCCCAGTGTGGGTTCCAGGGACAGGTGGACGGTCCCTGTCCACTAGAGAGCCTTCTGCTGCCCAAGGGGGTGTCTTTGCCTGAGCTGCCTGAAACCCCAGGCCCCTGGGACACGGTCTCCACTATGAGCCCGGCTCCCCTGCTGGGCCGGAAATTGCACGTTTTACACAAGAGAGAAGACAGCGCCCTGGAATTACATGCAGATGAGCAGCGCGAGTGCGCACCCCCAGGCTGCCTGGCAGCCGCCGCCCCGGCGAGCTCAGAGCCGGCTTTCCAACGGGGCATCTGTGTGATTAACGGCTCACTCTGGCAAACAGCTTGTCACCTTGCACAGAAATGATCTGAACAGACACTAGCAATTACAGCCCACCAGATTACGGGGTGGGAGAGTCCCGGGTGACAGGCAGGCACTGATGTGGCATCACATTCTCAGGAGGTCCCCTCCCCACTGCTGAGAGCAGAGCATCGAAGCCCCACAGAATGTCTGTCCCCAAGCCTGCTGGAGCCTTCTGGGTCGAAGCCCGACAGTGTCCTGGCACCACATACAGAAATCAGTCTGATGTAGCTCCAGGGCCCTCATGTAACAGCTTTCAGAAGAAAACGCAGGAGACCGCGACTTTGGGGCAAACACAGTTTTCTTGGGACAAACAAAGCACTAAGCACAGAAGAAAAATGGACAGATCAGACTTCAGCAAAATTAAGGACTTAAATGATTAGAAAAAAACAATTGGCTGGTTAAAACGCAGGCAATTGATTTACGAAAACATTTCACTGGAGACGTATACATGGCTGACACGCACGTGGAAACGTGCTCGCTGTCACAGGTCGTCAGGGAAGTCGACCATGGTAAGACACACTTGATACCCACCAGGATGGCCCAGGTCACGAGTGAATGACAGCCGCTGCTGGGGAGGGAGCGGGGTACAGGGACACCCGTGCAGCCAGTGCACAATGGTGCGGCCACTCTGGAAGACAACCTGGCCGTTTCTTAAAAACTTAAAAGTTACCATATGACCCAGCCATTCCACTCACAGCCAAGAGCAACGTACACCTATGTCCACATTGGACTCGAGTTCTAATGATCCCAGCAGCGATATTCACAACAGCCAACAAGTGTCCATCAACTGAGGAGGGGAAAAGATAAATGCAGCGGAGCCGGTGGAGTGCCATCCGGTCACACAAAGTAAGGAAGTGCTGAGACGCCACAACACACGTGAACCTTGACAGCATTGTGCTGCCCGGCAGGAGCCGGACTCGGCCCATGTACTGTGTGGTCCACCCACGTGAAACGTCCACAGGGACACATCAGCGGAGCCAGAGGGCAGGTGTGCGGCCGCAGGCTGCACATGGGCAGAAGACCTTTAGGGGCGATGGAATGTTCTAGAATTAGGGTGTGGAGATAGTTGCACACACTGCCTATTCAACTAAAAATCACTGTACGCTGAGGCGGGGGAGGGTTGGGAGCTCCCTTCTTTCTAAAGACTGTCTGCAGTCTGAGGTTCACGGCAAACTAGAGAGGAAGGTACGGCCATCTCCCATGTACCTCCCACCAGAGTGGGGGGTCAGACAACTGATGAACCTACGCTGACAGCCACTGTCACCCAGTCCCTTAGGGTCACTCATGGTATGTGCACATGTATGATGACTGTGTCCACCACCACAGTGTCACACGCAGTCCTTCCCTAACAGCCCTCTGTGTGCCCCAGCTCACTCCTTCCCCAACCCCAGAAACCACCAGTCTGTCACCATCCCTAGAGTTCTGCTTCTCCCAGACTTAGCAAAGTGACTGGGTTCCTCTGTGTCTTTTCACGATTGGATGGTTCTTCTTTTAATCACTAATAATATCTCACCGTCTGGACAGACCATGGTTTATCGGTCACCTACTGCAGACATCTCAGCAGCTCCCAAGTTCTGACGACTATGAAGGAGGCAGCTGTGAGTGTCTGTGTGTGGTTCTGTGTGGACATGAGATTTCAACTGGCTGGATCGTCTGGTGAGAGTGGTCGCTGAAGAGGCTCCCAGCTCGCTGCTGGCTCCCATAGACCGCGGTGGCCCAGGCCGCTGGCTCTCTGCCCCTGTCCCCAAGCAGCAGGCACAGTGCACAGTGGGGGTGGGGCGGGCTGGCGTCCACATGGGAATGTGGCCACTGGGCTGCAGCAGAGCCACGGCCAGGGCTGGGCCCAGGACACGGGTGTGAGTCCCAGGGACAGAGCCACGCAGGCACTTGGGTATGTGGAGCGGAGCTGGGAGGCAGCGCCCCGCACGCACCTTCCCCGGCCCCGCCTGCCTGCACGCCCAGTGATTAAATTACACGACTTCTTCACAACTCCAATTAAACACCTAATTGATGGTGTTGTCCTTTATTACCTGACACTCAGAATAAACAAACAGTGCGCAGAGCGAGCAGGCGGGACTCGCAGTAATTAAAGTGCCAAGCAGCTCTCCGCAGGCCCGAGCTGAGCGCGCCGGGGGGCGGGGCCTGTCAGGCACAAGTGGCCCAGCACCTCCTGACCAGGGCAATGTCAGGCTCCCGCACACACCGGAGGGCTGCGCTGACCTCGGTGGCACCCGAGGCCTGGGGCAGGCTGAGAACCCGGGGTCACCGCTCTGCTCCTGCCAGGGTTGTTGGGAGCTCTGGAGAAGCCACAGCCAGTGGCAGTGACGTCTGTCTAGCTGCTCCAGCCAGTGGTACCGCCTCGTGCCACTGCGCCCTGCTCTCCGCCCTCCCACCTCCCTGTACAGCCACCCGGCGGACGGGTCCCTGGAAGCCCAGAGTGACCAGGACTCCAACAACCCAGTAAAGGCTCCGAAATGGACAGGACGGCAGATGCACAGCCCTCAGGGGGCGGGGGCTGCTGCCATTGGACCCAACACTCTCCACTGACTTACAACAAGATGCAGGGTCTCACAGCAGGGGGTTCAGAATGTCCAGAACAGAACCCAACAGTAAGTATCATGTGGAAAACCAGGAAAACACAAACCTGTCAGAAAAACCCACCAAACCCAAGAAGACGGAATTGTCAGCGTTGTGACACGACCTGAGAATGGATTACAAAGCATGCACCCAGCAGTCACAGTCCCCTTAGGAGCGTTTCCCACTGCACAGGCTGCTCCCCAATGCTGCCACTGTGCCATCCGTCACAGCAACACCCACTGGACCCATCAGACCACACGTCTGTGCGGCACGTCTTTCTCATCGCTTCACTTTTACCTCACAAACATCACTTTCTGATGCCCTGTCTTTGCACAGGGCAGTGTTATCAGAATGACTGTGGATGACTTGCTCATCAGAGACCACGGAGCCCGGATGTGGAGAAGTGATGTTCACTTTTAAAGTGGAGAAAAAGAAAGAAGCCCGGCCCAGAATTCCATGAGGCAAAGACACCCTTCAGAAGGAAGGACACAGGAGAGATTTCACCAGATGCAGGGGGACTGCGGGAGCCGTCAGCAGCGGCCGGCTCTGAGATGAAGCGAGAGGAGCGCGCATCTGGACAGAGGAAGTGATGCGGGGGGAGGGGGGGCACTGGAATTTCAGGAACAAAGAGCAAGTACGGGGATTCTAAGTGTCTTCATAAAAACCATAAACTGTGCGTTTCCTTGTGTTCTTTAACATGTATGACAGTCACAAGCAATAATCATAACATTTACAGTAGGATTTCCAATGCACATGACCACTATATAGGGTAGGGTGTGGTGGGGAGCTAGTTTATCATCCTACCTTTATGCATTTTTTTTTTTTTTAGATTCGATTCACTTTATTTTTCTTGTATAAAATTATGTGGTGGTCACAGCTGGAGCCTGGGTCCACTGCACAGAAACTCTGGTGTGGGTCTTTACAAGAAGGTCAGTGAATTCCTGATAGGGTGACTTGGTGAACACAGTCTCCTTCCAGAGGTCAGGAGTGAGATAGCTGTAGGTCTTAGAGATGGCATCAAAGGTGGCCTTGGCGAAGTTGCCCAAGGTGGCAGTACAGCCCCTGGCTGAGGTGTAGCAGTCATCAATACCAGCCATCGTCATCAGCTTCTTGGGCACATGGGCTGAGACAATGCCAGTACCCCTGGGGGCGGGGATGAGGCGTACTAACACAGAGCCACAGTGGCCGGTCACCTTGCAAGGGACAGTGTGGGGCTTGCCAATCTTGTTCCCCCAGTAGCCGCGCCGTACAGGGACAATGGAGAGCTTGGCCAGGATGATGGCCCCATGGATGGCAGTGGCTACCTCCTTGGAGCACTTAACACCCAAACCCATGTGTCCATTGTAGTCCCCAATGGCAACAAATGCCTTGACCTGGGTCCTCTGGCCAGCACGGGTCTGTTTTTGCACTGGCATAATCTTCAAAACCTCATCCTTGAGGGATGCCCCCAAGAAAAAGTCAATGATCTCAGATTCCTTGATGGGAAGGGAGAAAAGGTAGATCTCTTCCAGGGACTTGATCTTCATGTCCTTGACCAGGCGCCCCAACTTAGTGACGGGAATCCACTCCTTGTCCTCAGCCTTGCCTCCGCGAGCTCCGCGGCCCCGGCCCCGGATGCCGCTGCCGAATTCTCCACGGAAGCCGCCACGGCCTCCCATTCCAGGGCCCCCGGGGCCTCCGGGCCCTCCCGCAGCACTGGCGTCATCCGCCATTTGGTGTTTTCTCGGAGAAGCCCTTTATGCATATTAATTACACATGCACTGTGAAGTCAAGTATGTATACTGGAATCCCTAGAGAATTCACTTCAAAAAGTATCTAAGGAGATATAGTAAAAACATAAATCAAAACGTAATACTAAAAAATGTTTAAATAATCTGAAAATAAGTCAAAAAGGGGAAACAGAAGTTAAATACAGGGAGGGCAACAAAGCTAGTCATAAAATGGTAGGGCTAAGTCCAAATGTATTACAAATCACATTAAATATAAATGGTATAAAAATGCGTATTGACAGACAGAATACACACCCTTATCAGGTGCACATGGAGCATTTACTAAGGTAGCTCATGGTTTCGACCATCAAGCAAATCTTAACAATAATTGAAATTATACAAAGTATGTTCCCAGAATATAATAGAATTAACAAGAAATCAGTAACAGGAAGCTACCTGGAAAATCCCCAAACACCTCGAAATTAAAAATCACACATATAAATAATATATGTTTCACAGAGGACAACCCAAAGGAAATTTGAAAAGTTTTTGAAGTGAACAAAAATGAAAACAAGCCCAAATGTGTGGGCTGCGGCTGGAGCAGTTCTCCAATGGGGGAAGTTCCCAGCAATAGATGCTCATGCGTACATTAGAGAACAAAACCGACCTCACATCAGCAACCTAACCTTCCATTCTATGAAAGCAGGAAAAGAAGAGCAAGAAAAGGCCAGAGAAAGCCAAAGAAAGAAATAATAAGGAAAAGAGCAAAAATTAGTACAATTGAGAAGAGTAATTGAATATTCAACGAACCCTAAAGGTAGGTCTCTGAAAACACTGATGAAATGAATAAATCTCCAGCAAAGTTGACAAAGAGAAAAAGAGCAAAGACACAAACTGCCGAACCAGGAAGGAAAGAAGGGGTCCTGATACAAACTCAGCAGAGATTATAATAGGAAAGAGAACACGAACAATTCGATGCCAGAAACGTGACACTTCAGACAGAAAGGGACCAATCCCTCGAAAACATACAACAGGGCTGTCCAGCCATCTGGCTTCCCTGAGCCACATCGGAAGAACTGTCTTGGGCCACACATAAAATACACAAACAATAGCTGGTGAGCTAAAAAAAATTGCAAAAACCATCTCCTGATGCTTTAAGAAAGTTCACGAGTTTGTGTTGGGCTGCATGCGAGCTGCAGGCCATGGGCCGGACAGTCACCCAGGACAAAGCCCAGCCCAGCTCCTGAGGCTGCGCTGCCTCAGGGACCACAGATGGAGCGGCTTGCAGACAGCACACAGGTGCGTTCATGGTGCTGGAGGCCGGCAGTCCAGGACCAAGGTGCTGGCAGTCCTGGCTTCTGGTCAGAGCCCTGTCGTTTCTGTGGGTCCTCATGTGGCAGAATGCGTGAGGGGGCCCCGCGGGGGCCTCCTTCTCAGGCACTTGAACCCATTCAGAGCGCTCCACCCGCATGACCCCGATCCTCCTGAAGTTTCGGGGTGGGGCCCAAACAGTCCAGTCCATTGCAGCTGTAAGTATTAAAAGCCGTCCACAGCCCACATCCACAGGCCAAGACAGGTTCACTAGGGAATTCTAGGCAACACTTACGGAAGAGATATTAATAACACCACTGCACACGGCTTCTCCTCCAGAAAACAGAAGGAGGAACATGCTCCAAGTCATTTCATTCACTCTGCTGATCCCAGGTCAGACCAGGACAGACCCATATGAACAGATACACGAATGACTGACAAACATGAGCAAGCTGAATCCAGCAACACACGTACAAAGACCAATACCCCACAGCCAAGGGGAATTTCATCCAGGAATGCACGGCTGGCTCACACTGAAAATTCTCACAAATGACCCATAGCACCAATGACCTCAGGGAGAGAAAGCACGTGGATGCGTGGACTGTGCAGAGAGAGCATCTGACAGACCCAACACTGACATGACACACACACACTCAACACACGGCAGGGAGCTTCCTGGACTTGCTGATGGAAAATCCACACATCACCTGCGCTGACCGCACGCTCCATGGGGACTGAGCACCCCGAGAGCAGGACAGGCCACTCCACACTCCTGCTCACACTGTGCGGGAGTCCTGGCCAGGACAAAAAGGCAAGAACATGAAATACAAGGTGTCCAGTTTGAAAGGAAGAACAGAACAGAACAGAACACGCCCTGTTCACAGACATGATTACCACGAATGTGAAAAACAACAGATGCCGGGATAGCTCAGCGGTTGACCGCTGCCTTGCAACTGTCCTGGGTTCGATTCCCAGGCCCGGCCTGTGCAAACACATATGCTGGACTGTGGCGCCACTGGTAACTGTCAGGATGGCTTGACGGCAAAGGTGCTCACCTCCCATGCGGGAGACCCCCAGTTCAGTTCCCACCCTGCACGGCCCCACACCCACCTGTGTGGAATGAAGCCATGTCACAACTAATGACGTACAACTATGGAGACTGCTCTGCCCTCCACCCGTCTCTTACTTTCTCTCAAACAATCAAATAAATCTTAAACAATAACAAAGAACAAAACTCTTACCAGAACTAATAAGTGAGTTTAGCAAGGTCACAGGACATGAGACCAATCCAGAAACCAGTCATATTTCCATAAACAAGCAAAGAACAAATGGAAACAGTAAAAACACTTAACTCCAAAAATAAAGTAAATGAAACACTTAAGTATGTCTAACATGTAGCGTGTGTATGCATCCGCATGTGCTGAAAATCACAAAATGCTGATGAAAGAGAACCGAGATCAATGGGGAGACACATTGTGTGTTAGATTGGAAAGACTAGTCACATTAAAGATACGGATTCTCCCCAAACTGATCTATAGAGGCCCCAGCAGGACTTCTGCAGATATGAACAGCTAATTCTAAAATTGATATGAACGGCAAGAGACGTAAAATTGCCAAAACGATTTTGAAAAAGAAGCACGAAGTTGGAAGAATTATGCTATTGACTCTAAGATTTACTATTAAGCCACAGTATCCAGACAGCGTGGTATCAGATAGGCACACGCACTCAGGTCAATGGAACAGAAAGGAGAGGGGGCAGGAACAGACCCATGTTAATCAATCAGCTGATGTGACAAAGGACCAAGGGTGACTGATGGCAGCAAGACAGTCTTTTCAGCAAACGATGTTGGGAGAATTCACGGCATATCCTATAAAAAACCCAAAAGCAAAGCAGTACCTTGACCCAAGTCTAACATCGAATGCA
Organism: Craseonycteris thonglongyai; assembly: GCA_004027555.1. Taxonomy (NCBI): domain Eukaryota; kingdom Metazoa; phylum Chordata; class Mammalia; order Chiroptera; family Craseonycteridae; genus Craseonycteris; species Craseonycteris thonglongyai. The sequence goes on along the minus strand of PVKE010003405.1, from coordinate 31,386 downwards.
AAAATCAAGTCAGATTAGATCACAGATTTAAACATCAAGCTATTCATAGTAAAATTTTAGTAGAAAACAGGAGAAAAGTATCTTGACCTTGTGTTAGGTAGAGATCTTAGCTGACTCCTGTAAGAGAAATTGGCCGTCAGAGCGCATCAAAATGTAAAATGCTGGCTTTGAGAAAGATACTTAGAAGCCGAAACTCCCCAAGTCAATGCAAAGAACACATCTAATGAAGAAATGGGCAGAAACTTGACCAGACCCCACTCACGGGGACACGGAGATGGCCGACACACAACCCGAGAGGGTCAGCACCTTGGACAGCTCCTTGGACGGCAGGGAAATGCAAGTGAACACGGGATGAGGTCCTATGGCTCACACACGGTGACACCATGCGCCGCCTCAGAAGCGCCGCCACCGAAGCGCCGCCACCAGGACTTCAGGTGTGGCCGTTTCCCGCAGAGCTCAGTGAAGTGACTAGACGACCCACAGTCCCAGGCGAAGCACTGATGCCCACACGGAGGCAGCACGCCCTCTCTGTGCCCACTGCTCAGCATCTGAGCCATGTGCCCAGGTGCGGGGCTGCCTTTGTGGGCTCGGGGCCGCGTGCGCCTGGCCTAGAGCCTGTGAAGTGCTCTCAGGCCGGCCCTGCTGAGCAGCACCGGGCAGGGCTCGACCCGCCGCAGGCTGGGGACACGAGCCGGCTCCTCACCTGCCCTCAAAGGCAGTGTCACCTCGTCAGGCCAGCTCGTGAGCTGAGTGCAGACCAGGAGGCCACGGCTGACCCGGCTGTGTGTGTCACTGAGCGCGAGGTGCACGTCATGCAGAGCCTCAGGGTCCTCACACGGGACTGTGGCAGCTGCAATAAGGGGCCCCGGGCCCCTCCCCGCTGAGCCCTCCTGCAGCGTGGGGGGCATGCTCACCCTCCACTCAGGCCAGCCCAGGGCCGGCCTCTCCCAGGGGGTGCTGGGAGGCTCCAGGGCGCAGCCCGGGGCACCACCCCCGCCCTCCTGCTCCGAAGACACCCCAGGATCAGCTGTGCCCAGTCAGGCAGTGACACACTCGATCACCGTCAAAGTGTTGCTCTGACAAGATTAGATTATTTTAATATTAATGCATTGCCTAATTAAACCCCAATTAATAATCTCTCTGGCCCAGCCTGGATATAAGGCAGGGGAGCCATGCGAGAAGCCAAGAGGCGGTGAAGGTGGGCACAGGGAGTACGTTTAAGTCCCTGCCAGCCCAGGGGCCGTGCCCTTGATACGGGCGGTCTAGCAACCCCTTTGTCAAAGACCCTGCAGAGAAAACTCACGACCAGCTCTTCCGGCCTAACCGGCGAAGCCGCAGTGGTGGCCGCCCCTTACACGCCGCCCGGCCCCCAGAGCAGCCCCCATGCCAGCAAGGAGCGGGACGCGCTTTCTGATTCAGGAAGGCTGCCTTCCTCAGGAGGTGGGCACGCCCAGTACTCACACCGAGCAGCCCCCAGGGTGCCTGCCCCCCTGAAGGCCAGCTCCAAGGCCACGTCTGTGTGCAGCGATGGGGGCTGTTGGGACCGGCAGACCCTTTATGTACCTGTCAAGGAACTGCCCATGCTTCACATCCTGGCTGCCGTCTGTGCTAACCCAGCGGCAGGGCGATGGCATCTGCTCCCCCACATCTCTGACCCCCGCCTGGAGCACAGGCCCCGCGAGCCCAGAGCCCACTGCTCCCGCAACCCCTGTCCTCAGCCACAGGCCTGGGCAGCAGCAGCAGGCTGGCCTGCGAGTTTCAGGCTGGAGGGTGGCCAGTGTCTGTAGGGGAAGGCCCTGGAAACCCCTCTCCAGGACATGTCTGGGTACCAGGGAACCCGGTCAGGGGCCAGCCAGTGCCATGGCTTCTGCCACTGGGCCGGGGGGTGTCACAGGTCACAGCCCCGGCCCGGTTCCCCGCACGTCTGCCAATTCCTGGGGCCCGCTCCTGGGGAATCAGCGCTCCACGGCCTCAGTGCCCATTTTTTATTTCTGGTGAGAGAGGTGGCTAGCTGCCCACGGTGTGCAGCTCCGAGAAAGACCTGGGGATCCGGCCGTCTCCCCCGCACATGCCCGTCTCAGCTGGTACCCTCCCTGGTACCATGTGCCGCCGACCCAGGGCCTGTGGGCAGTGCTGGGCGTAACTGATCGATGCTGGGCTCCGCAGCTCAGCCCCAATGCTCCCCATCCGCTCTCTGACCACCCGCCACTGGCCCCCAGTTCCCAGGGCTACCCCTGAGCCCCCCAACAGCAGCAGAGAGGCTGCAGGTGGCCCTCTGGCCCCCGCTTCCCCGTGGGCGCACTGTGTGCGGGGCCCTCAAAGTGTCCCCTCCTTTGTGCTAAGGGACCTGCTCTTCTCTGCACTCGCCACGGGAGGGGGCGGGCGCGGGACTTGGTGGCTGACAGGCCTGATGGGAGCAGACACTGAGGTGCCGAGCTCCGTGAGCACCTGCTGGTCTATAGCGCGCGTGCCAGGGCACGGGTCACACAGCGGCTAGAGGCCCCTGGGTCCCGCGAGATGCACGCAGACCAGTGAGGACGGCCCCGGTACCACGAGTGCCAGGTCCTCCCGAGATTAATGGGCACGTGCACATGGATAAGCGATCAGATCTGTTCTGGGCTGAAGAGGCTTTGGCACCCGCTTCTCCAGTGGCTGAGTTCCTCCCGCGGCTCCCTGTCCAGCCCCTGAGAGACCCCAGCCTCCCCCGCCCGCTGCCCCTCTGGCTGCCGAGGACCTGGGGGCACCTACCTGCCACCTCCTTGGAGGACGGCACGCTCATGGCCTCCAGGCCGGCAGGGGCGGCACCGCCCTGCTCCAGCAGCTCCCGCAGCCGCTTGCACTCAGCCTGCAGCCGGGCCTGGTCCTGGCGGAGGCTCTGCCGCGCCTCACTGGCCGGGTTCATGGTCAAGTGCAGCACTTTGGTTCTGCTAGGATCGTAGTCACCCTGAGGGAGCACAGGCAGAGGTCAGCACAGCCCAGGCCTCTGGGGCCCGGCGGGACCTGCACGCAGCACCGGCCCGGCTCCCAGGGCCCCTCCCGGGCCCGGTGCTCTGTCAGCAGGGCTGTGGGGCCCTTACCTCCAGGAGCTGTAAGGAGTAAAAGCGGGAGAAGACAAGGAAAAACGCCCAGCACCCCTGGAACGCTGTAGGTCTCAGTCCACAGTGTCCCCTTCCCTCGGTCTCGACCACCAAACGTGCAAGCGGGTTGTGGTGCACGGCTTTTAAAAACGCAGCCCGTGTCTCAAACACCCAACGGGCAGATGCTGTCATGGCCGCGGTGCCCGAGGGGGCCGCTGGCAGCCAGGTGGCTCACAGCCTGTAGGCTCAGGGCCCACAGGTTAAAAACAACTTAGAGAAGACGCCGCGGGTCCCCACGTCCCTCACGCAGCCCCTCCCGGGGGCCCTGGCTCCCCTCAGCAGCCTAGACCAACATGCAGACTCCCCTCAGCCCGTCCTCTGCTCTGGGCCCACGCGGTGTGTGGTTGTCAGGCTGCCTGGACATGTCTCTGCCCCGTGAGGCTGCTTCCTGCCCGTCCACGCCGTGCACTTTGGACATCAGCAAACCGGCAGGCGGGGGTGCGAGGGTGGGGGCTGCCCTGTGGGCCTGTGAGCCCTGCCCACACTGGGGGAGCCCTGATTCCTGCCCCCTCCCCCTGGTGCAAATCCCTCTTTCGCTCAGATCCTGTGCCAGCCCCTCCGAGTCCAGGGCCGTGGTGCTGGCACCCTGGTTCCGTGGGGGGAGGGGGACGGCTCCTGTTGGGTTCTAGTCCTGCCCTGACTGCAGCCCTGAGCCCCCTGTGCACTGGGCCTCAGTTTCCCATCTGTGCAGGGGTGAGGCTGTGAACTGTATGGACCTTCTGGGCCTGGTGCTCAAAGGACCCGGACAAGCCCCCAGAAGCCTCGGCCTGGCTGTGGATGGAAGCGCTGTTCCCTGGCTGCACCCCCGGGAGGGCGCCCAGGGCCTGACACGCATACTAAGGGACCCTGCTGGTAAGAGGCAGAGACACAAGCAGAATTAAAAAGCACAGTTAAATAACGGCCTGTTCTCATGCATATTTATAAGTTACCCGGCTCCTCACCTAAATCAATACCTCTTCTTCCAGTGGAAGGAGCACAGCTCAGTGTGGAGGGGGAGCTCTGGGGGTGCCCGCTGGGTCTGAGGGGCACCCCCAGTACGGGATGGGGTGAGGCTGCGCCCCAGGCCCCTGCTGCACCCCCAGCCTGGAGCCCTTGGGGCCTGTGGAGGGGGCTCCCTCAGGCATGGGCCCCCGTCCTACACACGTCACGGGCCAGGGGGAGGGGCCTGGGTCTTGCTTGGCGATCAGTGGCTCTTGGGGATGTTCCCTGCTCTGAAGTTTTGAACACACAGCAGGCCGGCCCCCCGAGCAGGCCCTCAGGGGTGGTGAGCTGGCCACAGGTGAGTAGCATGAGGACCGGAGTGGGGGTACAGGGAGCAGCATGGCTGCACCCCAGACCTTCAGCAGCAGGAGCCGCTTAGGGAGCGAGGAGCTGAGGCTCATGAAGCCATCAGGAACCATCACTGGGGGTGACAGGAGGAGAGGCCCAGGGCTGGAGGCAGGAAGGAGACGGAGGAGCGAGGACCTTGGGGACTGTCCTGTCACCACAGACATGTCACTGAGTTGGGAAAGCAGGTGCTCGCAAACCTCCGTCTGCCCCTGGGACAGCGTGCCCAAGTGCACCCCACAGCTTTGGGCAGCCCCGGGGTGGCAGAGGGACTGAGCTGCCCAGGGCTGGTCACCGGGCACGCCTCTGGGGGGCAGACAGCAGGGTCCCCACCCGGCAGACACGAGTGCCTGAGCCGGGCTCAGGAGACCTGCTATGTGGAACGTGGACAGGGTCTTGGTGGCTGTCACAGCATCGAGGAAACAGTGGCGGGGTTGGACAGTGGCAACGGCCCTCCCAGACTCTGTATTCGGGGAAAGGCAAGGAGGCAGAGGCAGGGAGAGTCTATGATTTGACAGCACTGCTTGCCTGGTGACGCAGGGACGGGAGTGGGGACATCTCCACGGGCACTGTGAGCTTCCACTCACAGGGAACCCGGCCATTTTCTACCCACTCCATTTCCAAAAAAGTAACAGTCATTGAAAACGTCCCTGGGCTGCAGCCTGGCTCCTTCCCGGGCAGCACTGTGGGCTGGCATGGGGCAGGCAGGGCAGGTGGGGCCTCGAGGGCAAGGTTCCCACACCCGCTGCCCACCTGAACAAGCACCATGCCCGGGCACCGGTCAGGGACAGCACAGGTGGGCTCCAACCCCACGGACGAGTTCTGCTTAATTATATGCGTGTTGCAGCATTTAGAGGGAAGAGTGCAGATGTTTGCAATTTGCTGCAAAATGCACCAGAGAAATTAGAAAGGATTGATGGATGGAAGGGGGTGGATCGCCACGTCATAAGGCAACCACAGTGAGACATCTGTGGTGGGATCGGGCTGCTGGCTAAATGGGCATTCAAGGAAAACTCAACTTTGCTCTAGTTCGAGAATATTCACACATGCTGGGGGAATCCGGAAGGCTCCATCCTCATGGCGGGAGCACGGCGCCTCAGGCGGCCGGCTGTGTGCTCCTTCCCTGCTGGGCGGTGGCTCCAGCCTGGGCCTGCGGCCGCTATGCTCAAAAACACCACCGTGCACCTGGCCCCCCTGGACTGCACACCTTGGAGCTCCCGGGCTTGTACCCTGGACAGTCCCGGGATGTGGCCCGTAAGAAACAGACGTGGAAAAGCGTGCCTGTCCGAGCTATGTGAGGATGGCGGTGGTGCTCACCAGGCATGAGGCGCCGTGCTGGGGACTGTCACTGCGTTCTCCTAAGATGGCCTGCAGGGCCGTGGTGTCAGCTCTGTGTGCGGGGAGTGGACCCAAACCAGGCCACTGCGGGCGAGGGTCAGAGCCGCCGCCACTAAGAAGAGGGTCCCCGGCACTGTACAGAATTGCATGGGAGTCCTCCCCACTGCTGCTCTGCAGCCTTGTTTGAGGCTCTGGGAAACCTGGGCCAGTGGAGGGTGCAGACACTGAGGGCAGTCCCGTCCAAGCCACTGGCCCAGACGCCTGGACTGGAAAGACTGGACCCCTGGGAAAGGCCAGGTGCAGAGGCTGCAAGCAGTAGACCTGGGGCACAAGGAATGCGTTTCCCACTGTTTCCACAAGTTCACTCAGAGTCGGGTTCCCACATGGAGGACCAGAGAACCCCAACCCCAGAGCTGAGCTCCCGCGGTCAGCCACCCCAAGAATCACAGAACCCCGCCTGCAGGCCTGAGCTCCAGGCAGTTTGCTAAAGCTCAGTCATTATTTGGGAAAAGTGCAATGTGTCTAACTAAGCCCCATCCTGCCACGTGCTGACTGGGCCTCAGTTTCCCCATCTCTAAATGGAGTCCCCAAGCTACTCATCTTCCTGACAGCAGGTGGAGAGCCCCCTCCTGAGCAGCCTCAGCAATGCGCATGGGTCCCCACAGAGAATGGGGACAGCGGAGGGCCCTCGGGGAACCAGGCAGGCCCCACCCCACAGGAGGCCCCGCCTGGCCCCAGAGGAGGGCAGCCAGCAGAGCCACTTGGAGCGGGATGGCAGCCCTGTCTCAGCAGTTACACAAGCTCTAACTAGTGAGCGCCTCTCCGAGCATCTGTTCCCAATTATGTCAGACTGCAGCTGATCTTAATCAATCTTCCTTGAAGCAACCCAACTTGAAGACTCCTCCAGAAGGGGGTTGGGGGGCAGCGTGTTTGCATAAGGACGCGTGAGCCCCGCTCGCTGACACACACAGCCAGGCCCTGCTACGCTACATGCAGATCAGCCCCTCCCAGAGCGACCACGCCCGGACCACGGCCACGCCTGGACCCTGCCCCGAGGCCAGCAGAGCTGCGGCCAGGCCACCTGCAGGTGTCACACACTGTCCTGCGGCCTCCCAGGCCCAGGGACGGAGGTGAAGTGAATGCGGTCCTTATCCTCACGGCAGAACAGGCAGAAGCGGCAACAGATGGTCGTTAATGTCTACTGAGCACGTGCCAGCTGTGACGGCAGACGTGGCCCGTCTGCCTGTAACTACACAGGGGATCATCACCCCCGATTTTAATCAGGACTCATTGGGGGCTCGCATAGCCTAAGACCACCCGATCAAGGGGCCAGGCCGGGTTCCAGCTGAGGTCTGGCTTCGGGTGCCGGACCCCCCGAGGCCGCATGTTTCCACGAGCCCAAGTCACCTACAACCCATTTTGCCGCTACCTGAACAGCCTCTTGAGCCAGATGTGTCTCCTTTCTGCCCCGACTGGGAGACTGGCCGGCTCCCTGGGTGTTGGCCTCTGTTCCTGGCTGCCCTGAAGGGTCGGGAGCTAAGCCCACGCCCTCCTTCAGCAGCCTGTGCAGACAGGCACTCCTCACAAGCTGGGCAGGTGGACTGGAGGGTGTCAAGGTCAGACAGGAGCTGCTGTTGCTACTCTGGGGCATGAGCCTCTCTGTGCCCCAGCGTACCCCACAGCAGCTGCCCTGGCAGCTGTGGGCAGTACTGAGGGAGGGGGCAGTGGTCAGAGTTGAGGCCGCGATGGGAAGGGCGGCTGGCTGGAGGGGCGTGGGCCTGGGGCAGGGTGGGGGTGCGGGCTGCAGAGGGGTGCAGGGCGCCCACGGGCAGGTCCCCACACCTCTCAGGTGCAGGCGTCCTCCCAGGTGGGGGCCGCAGGACAGTGTCCCCCACCCTCACGGGGGCTCTGACCACTGAAGTGATGAGTGAGAACCGGCTCAGGCCACCCCGCCATCACAACCGCCCTGACCTCCTCCACCGGGCTTAGGCTCGGCGGCTCCTGTCACCTCACCTGACCCTCCCCAGCCTCCCCAGGGGCCACACAACCCCCCAGAAAGCCCAAAGCCTGGGAGTAGGACAGACTGCTCCTCACCGGGGGTCTGGCGGGTGGTGAGCTCAGGCTGCACACACTGCGGAGCAAGAAAGCCCTCAGCAGCTGTCTGACAGGGCGCCGGGGACTCGCCTGCCAGTGCCCAGCGCTGCCAGCTGAGGACTGCGGCCCAATTAAATGCACGAGATGACAGGCCCTGCAGCTGAGTGCGGTGCTGCCACGCCATCCCAGCATTGTCACTTGTACCGTCCCCAGGAACGGGCAATAAAAATGAGATTTGATTTACCTCTAATAGGTGTCAAGATAAAATCAATGGCCCATCCCTGGTCTGGGTGATCGCAGGCCTGTGGGTCTGCTGCCACGGAGCAGTTCACACAGGACAGAAGCCACAACCGAGGGAAGTCCACACAGTTTGAACAGTCCTCCCACCCAGGACTGCAGGGCATGGGCGTGGAGACAAAGCCCATGCGGGGGCCTCTGCCCCCCGCCGCCTGCCGCCCACGCCGCCCAATGCTGCCTGCCGCAGGCGAGGCTGGCACGGAGCACGGGCTCTGGGGCCGTGAGGGAGGAGGGGGGACCAGGGGCCAATGTGGCGAACAGGGCGCAGACCAGCCTCGGGCAGCCGGGGGCATGGGCACGGGAGGGGCCCGGCTCAGTGGAGTCTGTGGGGCAGGGGCTATAGCCGCACAACCAGGAAGAGCCCGGGAGGGGGCGCTGGCCCGCAGGCACCCCCTACCCCCCTGTGAGCACCCCTGTCCCCCCCGCGGGCACCCCATCCCCCCCCGCAGGCACCCCATCCCCCCCCGCGGCACCCCCTTACTGCCCACACACACTGACCGCCAGCGTGAGCTGCTCCAGCTGCGCCTCCAGCTGCTGCTTCTCTCCTTCCAGGCGCCGCCGCTCCCCCTCCAGCTCCTCGATCTTCGACCTGCAGGGACAGAGACAGCACGATGCCGCTGTAGCCCCGCGGGAGGAGAAAGGCCACAGGTTCCGAGACAGTGGTGCCCGTCCCGCTCCCAACCACAGACGTGCAACCACGGCCTCAAGGGACAACATTAAGGACAAATAAAGCGGCCCAAGTGCAGGTGGCAGAGTGCAACCAAGGCGGCTCCTCCAGGGGGGGGGGTCCTCACTGCCGTCGTGCCCAGGGGTTGGGGGGACATGGAGGAAAACAAAGCAGAGGCCAGAGCCCTGGGAGCTGTGACTGCGAACACACAGGGGAGCAGCTGAGAAGGGCCTCCAAGAATGATGACACAGGGAGAATTGCATGTGGCTGTGGCCACAGCTGATGACAGGGCCGAGAGGCAGAGGTGGCTTCAGGGTGACCGTGGACAGTCCCTTCCCCTCTGGGCCCGAGGCCAGTGGCCGAGACAACTCATGAGAAAGTGCCTGTTTTTGTCATTTTTACATTTAGCTTTTTGGTAGGTGCCGTATTCATGATTCCAAACCTGGAAGTCCGTCAAGGAGGCAGTGCCCAGCACCCACATGGGAAGGGCAGAGCCTCCTGACCACCCTGACGAAGGTCCCTGTGTGGGGCACAGAGGCCAGTCCTGGCTGGGGTAGGAACTGCTCCCAACAGCCTCGCAAATCACCAGAGCCAGGTCAGGAAGGACCAAAGCCTTTCCAAGAAACCCAACTGCACCTCTGAGAAAAACTCCTAAGATTTATATGAATAAAAACACACTCAGAACCTAATAAGCCAAAGTTCACAGCGTCTGCCACCCAGTCAGAGGCTCCCAGGCACTAAAAGTAGAAAACTGTGGCCCATGAGGAGGGGAATAATCAATGCACTGAAACCACCAAGAACTGCAGGGACAGCAAATTTGCATCCAAGGATGTGACATAAAATAGGGCCAACCGGCTCCGTGCAGCGGCGGCCTCAATGTCTAAGACGAAAATGCCGGCGGGACGATGACGGTTAGACTGTGCAGGAGAAAGGAGGCGTGCATAGCTGAGAAGGGCCCCGGAGCTGGGACAGCGTCGCGAGCAGTTCCTGAGGCGAACACTGCACAAAGCTCCACACGTGAAAAGGAGGAGAAAGCCACCGATCCGAGCTCTCCAAACCCCAACCAGAGACGCGAGGGAAGCAGCACCACGTGCACGCAGCCCCACCACTCCCACCGGTGACGCACAAGTAGCGCTCACAGCGGCTGGAGAAGCCAGAGCCGCCAGAGGCACGCGGCGGGCGTCTGGTCACCAACAGTGCAAGTGAGGGGTGGGGAGGGGAACACCTCTAAAGCAGTCAAAGAAATAAAAATGATCCTGGAATTCCATACCCAGTGAAACTATCTTCTGAAACAAGAGCAGGCGGCTGAGGCTCGGGGCAAAGGTGGGGGCGCGGCGCCCCGGGGGCCAGTGGGGGTTCTGGCAGCTCGTGAGCAAACGCTCTCGGGGGCTCAAATCAAATAAGCGTCTGTGCGGCTGCAGACACACCGAAGAGCCGGCCTGCAGGTGTCCCGGCTGTCACAGGATGGCCACCTCAGCAAAACCTGTCTACACATTTGAAACAGGACACGTGCCCCTGTACTCTTTGTCAGGCAAACTCTCACCTGGTTGAGGGAGAGAGTGTGAGTGTGTGAGACGAGAAATCAGCTAGAAGCGGTAGTTGTCACCTCACCGGAAACACTTCCCCCGACCACGGCACAGGTCGCGGCACAGGGTGGGACGGCTGCTTCCCGGAGCTGCTCTGAGGCGGGGAGGGGGGTGAGGAGAGGGCGCGGGGTAGGCTGGGGGGCAGCAGTGTGGCTTCAGGATGAGCACGGGGCCCCAACACCGCCTGTCCAGGCTGACCGCCCACTGCCGCCCCCCCAGTCTTTGCTGCCGCCACTCTCACGGCGGCATCTCAGTCCCCTTGGTCAGCTGGCCCGTGTTCCCAGCACTGAGCGGAGTGTGTCCATGTCCTTAAACAAGAATGCGGGGGTGCTCAGGAGGGGCTGCGGTGCACGGGGGCTGCTCTGGGGTCGTCCACACGAGGGGCACCCGCTCTGGACTGAATGTCCCTGCCCGCCTCCCATTCCCAAGCGCAGGGCCACGTGCCACCAGGAAGGGCATCCTCCCTGCACACAACCGCCACCTCTGGGCTGAGGGAGGCATGCCTGCTCTCCAAGCCCGTCGGTGGGTTTACTATGGTGGCCCTGGGAGGTGGGGCGGCCGTGACAAGCCCCCAGCTGTGTGGCGGTGGTTTGGGGACTGGCCAAGGAGAGAAGGCTGGCGGATCCTGAGGTGCATGCTAGAAACATGAGCCTTCAGGGCATTCTGGGAGGGCTCCAGTGGAAACAAAGAACGTGTCATAGAACTGGATTTCTGTTACGAAACCATGAAGAACTCAGCAGTGTTGTGTTCTGTGGGTGGCGGAAGTAGCATGCGAGTCAACGGGCTACTTAGCTGAGAAGCTTTCTAAGCAAAGTGCTGACAGAGAAGCTTGGTGCCTCCTCTTACAATAAAATGTAAAATAAAAGCTGAACTGAGGATGAGCTGTTCCTGTTGCCAATTCAGATGGAACGCAGGCACCTCACCTCTGTGGTCTTCTTTGAACCCGTTTCACCATGAAGCACACAGACCGGGCACATTCACAGCTATGTCATGAGAAACAAAGGCTGAGAACCTGTCCCAGATGGGAGGAGGCAGAGACGAGACAATGAAATCAGCACCATGCCTTGGACTGGGTGTTACTGGGCCCACCAGGGCCGCAGGGCCTTCAACAGCAGGACCCCAGTGATCACTGAGCTGCTAACATGAGACGTTAACACGGCGAGACAAGATGGAGAGTGACCAGGGGCTCTCTGTACTGTTTGCAGCTTCCCGAAAATCAAAAACTGTTGCAAGAGGAACAATTGGCAAGAAAGACTGGAGGGAGGGGAGGAACAAATGATGCTGGGGCAGCAGTATTGTATCAGACAAAACCGACTTCAGAGACGATAATCAGACAACTGCATAAAGAGGGCAGGGCAGCCATTTGCCCAGAAGATGCTCCTGAAGCAGAACCTCCAAGCGTGTGAAGCCGGAAGTGACCGAACTGGAAGGAGAGAGAGACAACATGCCCACAAGCGTAGTGGGGACCTCAAAACGCCTTTCTCAGTGACACGGAAACTGTAGGCAGATCGCCAAGGGTGCAGAAGGACCTTAGTTCCAACTGAAATGTACAGAACATGCCAGCCAGTGACATCAGAATTCTTCTCAAGTACAGATAAGACATTCTCCAAGCTAGGGCATATTCCTGGGGCACTTAACAGATTTTCAAAAATTGAAATGATACAAACTATATTTACAGACCATAATGGAATTCAAGCAGCTATCCGTAACGCAGAGAAAAATCTCCAAGCATTTGGAAATGTGACAATGCACAGCAACGTAATACATCATTTAAAGAAGACTAGTGAAATTAGAAAGTATGTATATTTTTAACGGAATGAAAATGAGAACAAGACATATCAAAATCTGTGAGGTGTAGTTGCAGCTGTGCTTAAGAGAAAATTGTATAGCCTTTAACGTTTATATTAGAGAACAAGAAAAATCTTAAATCAATAATCTCAGCTTCTACTGTAAGAAACTAAACTAACAAAAAAAATAATAAATAAAAAGAAAGAAACACACCCAAAGCAAGCAAAAAGAAGGATATAATAAAGCAGAAATCAATAAAATTGAGAACAGAAAAACAACAAGAAAAATGAAAGAATGAAGAGGCCAATTAAATTGCAAAGCTCCAGGAGGCCTGGCGAAGAAAACAGAAGCCACAAAGCATCAGCACTAGGCATGTGCGGTCCCCACGGCGGGCTCTGCAAACAAGAAGGAATCACGTGAACAACTCCACGTACATAAACTTGACGATTTACCTGTAATGTACCAATTCTACAAAATGCACAATCTACCCAAATTTGCCAAAGATAAGATACACAATCTGAATGTCTTACAACTATTAAAGGAGTTACACTGTTAGTTAAAAACCTCCCACAAGAGAAATACCCAGGCTTAGATGTTTTTATTGAGTGCAAACATTTAAAGAAGAACTCGTGCCTTTTCTGGAAGAAACCACCTCTCCCGGAAAAGGGAAGAGGAAGGAAGACTTCCCAGCTCTGTTCACGAGGCGAGCATTATGCTGGCACAAAGCCAGACAACACAGCAAACAACAGACCGGCATCCCTCATGAGTACGACACAAAAACTACCAACAAGGCATTAGCAAGTGGAACCCAGTGCCATATAAAAGGAATAATACGTTACAACCAGGGAGGGTTTATCTCAGGATATCAGGCTAGTTCCATACTGAAAAATAAATCAATATAATCTACCATACTGGAAGTCCAAAGAAGAAAAACCACACTCTCGTATCAGTCAATTCAAGGAAAATGAAAGGATTTGACCAAATTCAACATCCGTTCATGATAAACCAAGAAAAGAAGGGACCCTCTGCATCCCAGGAGAAGACACCCATGAAAACCCTTCGCGCAGACCTCATTCCACGGTGAAGATGGCACCCCCCCACCCCCACCCCAGGGCAAGGCAGAGCCATGCACCCGCTCCTCACCACCACAGCAGGGTCACCACAGTGCAGAACACAAGGAGAGTCCAGAGGCTCACTGCTCAGAGAACAAACATGCACCTGACCAAGTTTACAGACAACAGAATGTCTATGGAAAGAATTCCAAGTTATCGACCAAAAAGAAAGACTAAAAACACCTCACAGAACTATGCAAATGTAGTAAGTCTGCAGGATACATGATGAACTAAATAAAGCAAGCTATCACTTCTGTATAATAATAACATTCAACAGCAAACCAAAACAAAGCAAAATTTATAACTAGTCTAAAAAGACACACTTAGGTATAAATCTAATAAAATGTGAGGAATCTGTGTACTGAGAGCACAAAATGCTGTTGAGAGAAATCGAAGACCTAAAGAAATGGAGGTGCATACCATGTTCATGGAATGGAAGACCCAATATAGTTAGGTTACTTCTTCCCAAATGGAAGTACAGATTTAAACAACACCAATCAAAACCCCAGCTGGACGTTTTTTGAAGATCCAGACAAACTGGTTCTAATATTTATACGGAAAATCAAAGAATAGCTAAAACAACTTTGAAAAAGAAGAATGAAATTGGAGAACGCAGACTACCCATTGTAAAACTTAATCCCACAGCAATCGAGACCGTGGACAAATCCTAGGTCGCTGTAGCGGGAGGGACCGTCCAGAAGCAGCAGAGAAGCACGCCTGGTGGATTCTGACAAAGACACGGCAGCAATCCCCACATCGTCCTGGAGCAAGTGAACACCTTCAGGTAAAAAATAAAAATAAACCTCCACCTAAAATCCACATCTTACACAAAATTCACCTGGACATGGATCAGAGACTTCAATACAAAATGTGAAACTATGAAACTTTCAGAAAAACACACAGGAAAGAATGTCCGACAGGCAGGGCTAGGCGAGCTTTCAGACTCAGCCATCTAAGAAGAGGCGTTCCATAAAAGGAAAAAACTGATAAACTGGACTTTACCAAAATTAAAAACTTTTGTTGCATTGAAGATATCGATGATAGAACGAAACATCGTATGGACTAAGAGCAAATATTCGCAAATCACAGACTTGACAAATATATGTCCAAAACACATGTTGCAAAAACTCAATGGTAAGGAAAAGCACCAGGTAAGAGATCGTAAACCACCGGAAGACACCCCACCAGGACCGTCACCCGCACCTGAACACAGGCTGGGTCTCGGCAGCCCCTGGGGAGGCACGAGTGAGAACCATGAGGGGCCCCCAGCCTCCCGCACTTCTCATCAAGAAACTGCCAAACCACCTTTCAAAGCCGTGCACGCTTTCGGCGCATCACCTGGAGACGCCACTGTGATCGCTCTGGGGGAACAACACAGGTTTACGACAGCTCCCGACACCACTGCCCCCAGTGACACGACCCGTGTCCTGCAGTAAGTGAACAGATGCGAATAAACACATACACGAGCCACGCAGGTCCATGTTCAGAGGGGACCCGCCTCCCACGCGCCCGCTGCGTGCTGAGCAGGTTTCCCTCCAGTGAGGGAGGCTCAAGGAAAAGGTGAGGAGCAGGAGACGCTGCTGTCCTCAGCCCCACTCTGGTCCCCTCTCCCGTCGTTTCTTCGGGAAATTCCGAGCTGGGAAAGCTCGTGGGGCCATGCACCAGGGCAGGTCTGCTGATGACAACTTCTCTCAGTTCTACTTTGAGCATGTCCTGATTTCCCCTTCATCCCTGAAGGGTGTGTTCACTGGCTGACAGTTCTTTCCTCTCAGAGCTTGAAAAACGTTGTGCACTTCGGTCTGGCTTCTGCAGTTCCAGATGAGGGATTCGCTGTCACTCAAGCTCGTGTTCCCTGTAGATAAAACAGTTTCTCTCTGGCTCCTTTCAAGATTTCTTTCCTCATCTCTAGTTCTCAGAAGATTAATTAACACGTGTCATGGCGTGGACTTCTTTAGTTTTATACTGTGTGGGCTTCACTCAGCTTCTTAAGTTTGTAAGCTCATGCCCGTCACCAAATTTGGGGAATTTTCAGTGGTTATTTCCTCAGATCATTCCCAGGCCCTCCTGGGACTCCAATTAAGCGTCAGTTCCACCAAGCCCGGGGGCTCTGTTCTCAGTTGTTTGTTTCAGTCTGTTTCACCTCGTTGTTCTGAGTAGGTGATTTTTATTGATCTGCCTTTGAGTTCACGGTTCTTCCCCCTCATCTCCCATCGACTGCTGAGCAGATCCAGTGAGCTTTCATTTTGGTGATTGTGAGGTCCAGGTCTATAATCTCTGTTCCGTCCTTTTTTAAAGGAAAGAATTTTTATTTCTTTGCTGACATTTACCATTTTGTCTTCTCTGCCGAAGCTCTGTTAACTGCTACCTGAAGTATGGTTGTGACATGTGCTTCAAAGTCTGTGTCAGGTAATTCTGCTACTGAGTCGCTGCGATGTGGCGTCTCCACATTATGCCCGCCCTGACTCTGGGCACAACAGGAGACGACGCTTCCTGTACCCCAGACCCGCTGAGCATCACACGTGACATCCGCATCTGATCTGCCTGTGGCCCTGATGACATGACGCTGCCAAAGTGGACCCTGCAGACACCAGACTGGGACATAAGGGTCACCTTGCTGCCGCAGGCTGGAGCTGGGTCTGGGGGTGCTCAGGGCCCCTTCGCCCGCTGATGCAGGTCTGCACCAGCCGACCAGGGCGTGGAAGCTGGCTCCTGCTCAGGGCACAGCCTGCTCTGAGGGCTGGGGGTGGACGGTGAGCCCCACTGACCCAGCTGACATGCTCGCTGGGCGGGAACCAAGCACTGCTGCTCTTGGGGCCACAGGGCAGGGGTGGGAGGGGCATGCTGTTCCCAGGGATGTGGCTGAAGTGGGCAGGTGTTGTCACGAAGGCTTCCCCTCTGGTGGGCGGGCCAGACAGACCTGTCTTGAATTGCACGCCTGTGCATGTTGTGCGCATGCGTGTGCACGCTGTGTGCACGTGCACGTGTGTCTGCAACTGGCCCAGATCAGACCATCTGCAGCTCCCAGTGCAGGTCCATGGGCAGCAGCAAGGAGACGCCCTGGCACACTGCCGCCCAGCTTGGGTCTCCCCATAGGCCGAGCTCTCTGCACCTCCCAGGGTCCCCTTGCTGCCGCGCCCCTTCATGGCTTCGTGTTGTGAGGAGGGTCTATGAGGAAGGGGCTAGTCCCTTGAACTAGAACAGACACTGAAGGTCTTTTATAAACCAGCATCTCCACATGGCATTTTATGCTGTCACTCTGGTCTCTGAAGAATGCCAGAGATTCCTTTCTTGAGAGGGAAGGGGGCACGTTCCCCGCTAAGAGCAGCCGGAGACGTGGGCGACACTCCTCCCAGCAGCTGCCCTGATCTCTACTGGTCAGCTGGGCAGGACGGCTCTCCAGTGAGGAGCTGGGATCGATGTGAGCACGTCCCTGATAAAGCCTTCACTTTAGATTTTACAAAAGCAGTGAAGGTGAGAGAACACATGCGTGCCAACCTGCACAGACCGGCCGCGTCTGGCCGAGCTCACGCCGTGCAGACTGGAGATATCTGAGAGGAGGGCTGTGGAGCCCGGGGACCAGCCCCGTGCTGGGCGCTGGGAACGAAGGTGGGCAGTGGTCTCACGGCCTTCGCCACCCCCTGGAACAAACGCCGCTCCAGGGACATGGCCCTTCAGGATTTGGTGCCAACCACCCAGCCCCGCCCCCAGGAAGGCAGGATGCTGAGGAAGGCACACCCCACGGCCGCCCCCCAGCGCCCGGCTGAGGCCTGTCCACATCCCAGCCCCGGCCAGGGCCTTGCCTGGGAGCCCTGCCCAGCTGCCCAGTGCTATCCTCAGACCCGCTGAGACGCACCTCCTCCTGAGACCCTGCAAGCCCACCCCTCTGAGAGCAGGAACTGCTTCCATTACCAGAGGGGGTCTGCTCCCGGGAGCTGGGGTGCAGGAGGCTGCCCCCATCATCTCTGCAGCTAATGGCTGTTCCCACCGCAAATGCTCGCTCGCTGGTGCTTGTCTAGGGATGGCTGGCCCACCCGGCCAAGCGTGTCCCTTCTCTTTTTTTAGCTGCTAAAGCAATCTCACCGCTCCTCTGCTTCGACACCTGCAATGGCTCCCACTGCTCTTGGGAACAAGGCCACAATCCTTGCCGGGGACGCGGGCACCTGCCCTGGCCTGGTCCCCGCCACCTGCATCCTGCTGGTGCCTCTCCAGGGACCCCAGGGACTATCCTCCCATGTCACGTCCTCGTACCCGCCTCCTCTGCCCCCACAGCGGTCCCCACTCAGGCTCGGCACTGTGAACAGCATCCCCCATGTCCCACAAAAGCCTGGGCATTACGTCCTCCCCACGCTCAGCCTGAGGACGTGCACGGCACATGCGGTCTCTGAACGAGGGCAGGACTCAGGGAGTGAGGGGCACGTGGCAACGTGGGGACCTGGTGGGCTTACCAGGCTGAGGTCCATATGCGAGAAATGCTTGGGCAGCGATGGTGAGGACCGAGTCCAGGAGGCGGCATGGCCCCCATGCACAGAGACTAGCAGAGGGGCCGCTCAGCCTCTGGTGACAAGAACAGAGCCTCAGGAGAGGCTGTGCCGGCCGGGGCCGTTCAGCCACCCGGCGGGCATGTACCTGAGCGCGTTCTCCTCCTCCTTGGACAGCAGGGTGCTCTGCTCCATGGGGCCGGCCTGCGACTGCAGCATCTTCAGCTCCATCTCCAGCTGCGAGGGAACAGGATGCATACATGGTTAGTGCACGCACGCGGCTGGAGCCCCTCCACACGGCTTCCGGGAGCCCCGCGGGGCATCTGGCCCCCGGGATGTGGGGGCTGGTAGGGAGACCATCCCGGGAGGTGCCGCTGTGTCCTCAAGGCACAGACACCACCGCTCTGGCCCCAGCGCTCGTGCCCAGCGCAGCGCCCGACGGGCACTGGGCATTGGTTGAGAAGGGTGCACGGCGGCTGTACAGGAGGTGCCCCAGATCTCCACTGCTCTGTGGGGTCAGCTTTCACAGCCGTGCTTCTCTGTTACATCACGTCCCTACACAATGACAGGCTACGACGGGGGGACACGCACGTGAGCCTGGTCTAAAGTTCACACCTGCGGTTCTTCCTGAGGCTTGGAGTCGATGGGGGTCATTTTCATGATTAATGGCTTCTGCTAGGAAGGAGTCCTCCAGGTGCCTGCCCTGGGGCGCAGTGGGGGCCGGAGCAAGAGCCGAAAAGCAGACAGACAGACGTCCACCAAGCCAGCAGGACTTTCCCACGAAACCGACTCAGCCTGGTCCAGTTTCTGCTTTTTCTTTTTGTTGGAGGAGGGTGAATGGCTACTTGGAGAGAACTCTATAATCACCAGTCTGTCTAAATTTTTTCTCTCTTCTGGAGTCAGGATTGACAGGTTATGTTTTCCTAGAAAACTACTCATTTCATTCGGGTCTTAAAATCCACTTAGAGTTGTAATACAATTCGTAATTCTTCTAATAGGATTCCCGTAGACTCACAATTCTCTTTAGATTTACTTGTTTTTACTTATTTTCTTCACTACTGGGTAAAGTGCAGATCTCAGGTGCACCCGCCCGCCCAGGCCTGTGCAGCCCCCGCCGCACTCGACATGAACATGGGAGCCCAGCCCTCCCAAGTCAGTGACCAGTGACTCTTCTTGTTCTGGGTAGGATGCCTTCTATTAATTTTTACCACAACCATGAATAATTCACATGTTTCACTGGTTTTCTTTCAAAGCACAGGCATTTGGATTAATTTATTACTTTCACAATTTTTCACTTTCTTGTACTTCTGCTTTGATCTTTATAAATCCCTACCTGTGCTTTACTAAGGTTTGTTTTGTGCTCCTTTTCTGACTTCTTGAACTGGATGCTAACCTATACATATTCATTCCTTCTCGCTCATTAATGTAAATACTTTAATCGTGATTTTTCCTCTGAGCACTGTTCTGGCTGCTTCCCACAAGCTCTGAGAAGTGACTTCATTACGATTGTCTAGATTTTATGCACTTCTGAATCGCATTTATTCTTTGAATTGTTTAAAGGCAGATTTTTGTTCTGTTTTTGTTTTTCTTTCTTCTGTTTATTTTTTTTTATTTATAAATTTCCAAGTGTTAGGAGCATTTTCTTCTTCTGAGTTTTGTCCTTAATTTCTAATTTCATTACATCATGACCTGAGAAAGTTGTTTGTATCAGTCCTGCCTACTGAATTTACAAAGGTTTTCCTTATTATATAAAGTATAATTAAGTTTTTTTGTGAATGTTTTCTATGAACACTTTTTTAAGAGTGTTCTTTAGCTTCAGAGTTAAGGGTTTTTACATATGTATGTAGCACAGATTTTTTATTTTTTCTATTGCTTATCCCTTACCCACTTGCTAGATCATGGATTAAGAACTAAAATAAATTCTCCTACTCTTTCATGATTTCCTGTTGAATCCTCATTTTTGCTTTTTTTGGAACATGGATGATACCCATATATTAGTTGATAAAGATATTTATCGGCACACACACCCCCACACACGTCCAACATCCTCTCACACGCACCCTCACACACACTCTTCCATATACACTCACAGTCACACACACACCTGCTGAATGTGACCGAGTTTCCTCTCCCCCTGTGTGGCCCCTCAGCCCCCCATGTGCCATACATAGGAGGCTCGTCTGGGTGCCCCCTTTTCAGTGCCCCCGCCCGCTGGGAGCCAGGGGCAGTGTTGGTCCCAGCCCACTGGCTGTGGAAGCTAACCCACGCTGCCACTGGCCGGCACAGGGAGGCCACTGAGAAGGCTGCATGGACACTGGTCTGCAGCTCCCTGCTCCACACGCCATGGAAAAAACCTGCACAGAGTGGTTTTCAGAAACAGGCAGAGGACTGACTGGACTGCGAGACTGTGTGAAATGACCTGCCCCACGGAGCCCTGGTCAAGAGCCCAGCCCGAAGCAAATCCACCGCCCTGAAAAAAGGGCCGCAAAGAACACACGTTCTGATGGGCTGTGTGCAGTGCGGCATGCTGGGAGGCAGGGGGTGGCCTGTGACAGGGACAGGGCAGGGCCCCTGCTGCCACTGAAGCGAGCCATTCCTCAGTGTCACCCCGACCGTCTCCAAACGGCATTGCTGCCTCCAGTCTCCAAAGCTAATACACAAATTACGCTCCTACCTCGAGCTGACGCTCCTAAACTAAGGCACAATTACATGGTGCCGGCTCCAAACGAACCAGTGCCGGGCAGGCAGAGCCCTGAGCTCTTTGGGGAGACGGACCCACTCTGAAGGCCGGGGCAGCGGTTCCGTCCTCACGGCCCTGCCAGGCCGCTTCTCGCTCTGCAGGGGAGGCAGCTGTGGCCACAGGAGGCCAAGGCCACCGCTCCTGCAAAGCTGGCGGAAGGCGTCCCCTGGAGCCAAGTGAGCTGGGGGGGGCCACATCTCAGGCCTCACGACGGTCAAGGGGGGTATAGGAAGGAACTGACCCCGACACAGGGGCCTGGCCAACCTTGTTCTGGTGCAAGAGGACAGCTCCACCCAGACGCTCGGGGCAGCAGGAGCTTGAGGTCTCTGCTGCCTTGTCCACAGCTGGGACTCTGGGCTCCTGAACGTCCTGCCCAGCTTTGGGAGGCTGCCTGGTGCCGGCGTGTCAGGGAGCCGTGGAGAAGGGCACAGGGCTCGGGTTCTAGTTGCAGACACCCGCAGCTAGCCCCCCAGTTTGGACCAAGTCCAGGAACTGTGGGGTGACGGTAACCACGTCATTAAGTACCTCTTCCACAGAGCTCAGAACGCTCCTCGCGTGCAGCACCCAGAAGTCCACGTTCCGTGCGCGAGCGGCCCGGGTGCTCTGTGTGAGCACATGTACACGGGGCTCTGGGCAGAGAGCCCAGGATGGCCGGGCCAGCAATGGCAGTAATTCACGCCAGAATAAGCACTGCTCCAGGTCAGCCAGCATGTCATAAACATGCCACAGAAAGCTCCGGCCATGTTCAGCAGCCCCCCTGCCCCCTGAACACACTCAATCTTCACAGGACACACAGTGTCCAGCATCCAGCCAGTCATGTGTCAGAATTAGCAGAGAAGGACCTTAACAGTGAATATAACTGCATCCCATATTTTCAACAGTTAAGTGGACAAATTAAAGTAAAGACCAAAATAAAATTTATGGAGATGAAAATGACAATGCCCAAAATAAAAACATAAATCATCTTCATGGAAGGTTAAATATTAGGGGAAAAAAAAAAAGTCACAGAACTTGAGACACCGCAACAGAAATGATTTGAAATGAAAAGCAGAGGGAAGAAGACAGCTTAGATGAGAGCACAGTGAGCGCTGGGCACGCGGTGAGCAGTGCCCCGGCAGGAGGACTCCCATGAGGAGGAGAGCGGAAAGGGCCCGGAGCAGAGCAACACCTGCCGCCAGACATGGCGGAAAGCAGGAGGCGGCACCCAGCGGTCAGCAAGCTCAAAGCCAGGGCAAAGAAAGCATGTCAGAGAAGGCAGGTGCGTGACAGGTGGGCTATCACTGCCAACAATGCAAGGGGAACACCTGCAAAGTCCTGACAGGGAAGACAACACTGTCAGCTACAAGGTGAAGGTCAATGAAAGCACAAACTAGCTGATCCAACTAAGGGAAAGAGAGAAGTGAGAGTGAGGAATTCCTACGGACCTTTAAGGAAGTAACAAGGGTTATAAGATGACACTATAAACAGCTGTCTACTACAAAATCAGATAACTAGATGGAGGACAGATTCCTAGAAACACACAAACTACCAAAACTGACTCAAGAAGAAACAAATCTAAACAGACCTACAAGTAAGGCGACTCAACCAGTAACAAAACCTCCCGACAAGGAAATGTCGGGACCCGATGGTTTCCCTGGTGAGTTCTACCAGCCGTTTAAAGAATTAACACCAGTCCTTCCAAATCCCCCCAGAAGCTAAAGAGGAAGAAGTGCTTCTGAACTCATTTTATGAGGCCAACATTACCCTGAAACCAAAGCCAGATAAGAGCCCATGAAAAGAAAACTGGAACCAATAACTGCCATGGATCTGGGCGTAAAATCCTCAATAAGTCACTCGCAAGGTGCAGCCAGCACGCAAGGACCACACAGCATGGCAGCCGGGGTTTACACCAGGAATACAGGGGAGTTCAATACACAACAATCAGTCAGCGTAACACAGATCGCTAGAACGAAGGAACACCCCATGTGATCACTCCATTGAGGCAGGAAAACAATGGCAAAAACCCAGTGCCTTTCATGGTAAAATACTTGGTGACCTGGAACCAGAAGGGACTTCTGCACATGCTCCAGGGCACTCACTAAAACCCACGGCCAACCTCACACTCCCGGGAGAGAATGTAGGCCTCCCCCCAAGATCAAGCACAAGACACGGATGCCGCCCGTGGCACTACCGCTAGGCCGTTAGGTACAAGCGGGTAGTAAAAGGCATCCAAGTTGGGAAGGGAGAAGCAAAGCTATCGCTATTTGCAGATGACATGATCTGATGTGTAGAAAATCCTAAATTATAAAAAATAAAACCTATTAGAGTTAAACAAAGTCAACAAAGTTGCAGGATGTAAGTCCAACACACAAAATTCAGTGTCATGTCTATATACTAATAATGAACAATCAGAAAGAAAATTAAAGAAACAATCCCTTTTACAGTAGCATCAATGAGAATAGAACTGAAAACTACAAAACACTGCTAAAAGAAATGAAAGCAGGGGGGAAGCTGGGATGGCTCAGTGGGTTAAGTACTTACTTTGCAGCCCCGGGGACCGAGGATCGAATCCCGGCCCAGGCCATGCGGACCCATATGCTGAACTGGGGAGTGCCGCCAGTTCAGTTCTTACTGGGGTGAAGACCCCGGCCCAGTTCCTGCCCTGTGCAGCCCTGCGCCCACCTATGGAATGAAACTATATGGAAAACCCAATGATGTACAACTGTGGAGACTGTTCTGGGCCCTCCCCCTTCTCTCTGTCTCTCTCTCTGTCTCTCTCTCTCTCTCTAAAACAATAAAAATAAATCTTTAAAAAAAAAAAGAAAAGAAAAGAAATGAAAGCAGGGAAGCCGGGATGGCTCAGCAGGTCAAGCGCTCGCTTTGCAGCCCTGGGGACTGAGATCAAATCCTGGTCCTGCCCGTGCTGACCCACATGCTGAGCTGGGGTGTGTTTCCCATGTGGGCAAACCCACTCCTCTTGGTCACAGCATCACCTCCACCCTTGAGTCTGGCACTTGGTCCCATGGTGGGGTGGACCCAGGTGACATGAGGTGTGATTGATCACAGAACCAGGAGGCTCCTGATAACTTCCGGGGGGGAGGGGCACTGGGGACTGATGAGGCCGGAGCAGGTCGGCACTGACAGACAATGGCTGCTGGCACCACACAACGGATGCGCGTGCGACCCCTCCTGAGCTCGGCTGGCCCGCCACACTGGTGCTCAGGACAGCAGCACCACCAAGGTCCTGGGGTGTGCGCGGCCGGGGCCCTCAGCACCAGCACGGACGCTGCTCTGGATGGAAGCCTGGGCAGGGCGAGGCCATGTGGAAGGAAGGCCCAGAGGTCGCACACCTGGACAAGGACCTGTCCTGCTCTGAACCAGGCCGGCAGGCCGCCGTGCTGAGCCTGTCTCACTGCGGAACTCGTCTCAGAATCTGTCACTGGGCCACCGTGGAGTTGGCCTCACGTGTGCAGCCAGGACCACCTGCCCGGGCAGAGCTGGTCCGGCAGGAGAGTGGCAGGAAGCTGCTGGCCAGGCCCTGGGGGCCGGTGTGGGCTGGCTTCTCCCCACGCGCCCGGCCCTGCCAGGCTGCCCGGGGGAAGCAGGGAGCCATTACGGCAAAGGAACTCAGGGGACGGCGGTTTAATCACACGGAGTTGTGAGGGGTGTAGTTCCTCCTAAATCAGAAGATGAATCTTCCATCCCCACTCCCTGAAGTATATAAACCATTAGAGGTCTTTCTGCAGTTACAAAAACAAAACCGATTTCTCCAGCCACCGCTGGCCATATCTAATTTGGGTGACGTATGTTAATGATACAACTATGGCCCGGACATCTTTCCTTGTGATATTAATTGCATTAAAGAGAGAGGCATCAATTGTGCATATGCTTACTAATTAGCATGCGTTTGCCAATTAATAACAGAAAGTCAAACTGCGAAGGTCTTGTCATCTGCAATTAGCTGAAGATGTTTAAACTTTTCTTTCTTTCCTCTCCTTTCCTAAATATCAAACTGACTTTGGGCCAGAAAACAGCTGGGGGGTGAGGGGCTGTGGGGGCTTGGAGAGGGGCTACCGGGAAGGAGCCCAGCCGAGCAGAGCCGTGGGGGGGCACAGTCAGTGCCCCTGCCTGGAGCCCCACTTTCCTAGGAACCGCCGCCCCTGGGCTGTCATGAGCTGGGTGGGCGGCTGCAGAGCCAGGCCAGGGGGCTCGCAGCCTCTGCTTCCATCTCCTGCTCCAGCTCAGGGTTCACAGCAGAGCAGGACCCCCTCCCCGCCCCACACAAAACCCAATGCCTCCCACAGGGATCCCACTCAGTGAGGACTGAACACAGACCTCTGGGGCCTGCACTGCCCGGCTGGCCTTTATCTCCTCCGAGGCAGACGAGGGAGAGGGGAGGGAGGCTCCCAGGGAGAATGAGGGGTTGCGTGCCAGGCACATCTTTTCTGGAACTGGGAAGGAGGAGAGAGGAGTGGGCTGGAGGTTAGGCCATCAGAGGCGGAGGTTAGAGACCTGTCTGAGGAGACAGTGACATCCAGATCCACAGGCAGCCTGATGAGCCGGCGCAAGGCGCCCAGCACCCTACTCCAGGCGAGGACTCCCGGCCCCCGGCGTTTATGGACACAGCTGAGCATGAGCCCAGGGAAGAGCCAGGCCCTGCATTCCCGCCCGTCTGCAGGGCCTGGGCCCAGGGACAGGCACACATCATGCAAAGCTCTGCGTGGAGCAGCGTGGCCCCCTGGTCAGGGCGCCAGGTCCACAGGTGGCTCTCCTCCCCCCAGGAGATGGAAGCAGTGCAGGGTGACAAGCTCATGATAACATGGGTCCGTGGAGGACAGGTCATGACCTTGGGCAGTAAGCAGGTCACTGTCCCCACCTGGCAGGCAGCAAGCAACAAGCCTGCCTCTGGGGAGCCGGGACTCCGTGTCCAAGCCCACGCGCGGTTCTCACAACAGAAGGACCATGGCTGAGGTCAGTGATCGTGGGCCCCCCGCCCCACCAGGCCTCAGAGACCAGCAGGGGCCCCAGGGACTTACCATGTCTGCTCGCTGCTTCTGGTCTCCCAGCTCCTCCAGCGCCTGTGACAGCTGAGCCTGCAGGACAAGACAAAGTGGTGTCAGCGCTGCTCCTGTGTGGACAGTGGGGGGCACAGCTGGAGCAGCAGCACCTGAGGGAGGCACACAGCCGAGGGGCTGCCAGGAACCACACTCCCCTGTGCAGCCCCAGAGGCCCAAGTGTGGCTGGTGCTCACACTCCCGTGCGGCCCCCGAGGCCTGAGTGTGGCTGGTGCTCACACTCCCCCCGAGGCCCGTACGTGGCTGGTGCTCACACTCCCCCCGAGGCCCGTACGTGGCTGGTGCTCACACTCCCCCCGAGGCCCGTACGTGGCTGGTGCTCACACTCCCCTGCGCGACCCCCGGGCCCACAGCATCACATGGTCGTGAGATGGGAGAACCGGCCACGCACTTACCCAGAAAACCCTGACAACAAGCGTGTTGTGTGAATCATGGGCCACTAGGCAGCCTCTGCGCAGAACGCCACGCACTCAAGCCGGCAGCCCCACACGGCCTGTGCGCCCGGCATGAGGCCCCACCGGCTCCCAGGGGCGCCGGGCCCAGCCCCGCAGTCTGGGCTCCGTTCTTCCTTCCTCCAGAGCAGCAGGAGGGCAGATGCAGACAATCACACTCCCGGCCGCTCCTCTCAGGGGCCCCTGTAAGGTCACAGCGTCCAGCCCCCGAAGGTGCGGAGGCAGGAGACCCGCTTCCCTGCACGACAACTCTGTCCACAGGCCAGCGCCCTGCAACAACTGAGCACACTTGCCTGCTACGTGGAAACTGTCTACAAGGGAGGCCAGGATGCCCATGCGAGCCGATGCTCCTGGGGGTCAGACTACGGGGACATGGGGGCAGGGCCGGAGGAGGGCACATTGTCTGAAGTCACACCCACAAAACTGAAGCCACTCGCAGGGCCGGGGCCAGCGAGGCTGACCCCACAGTCCGCCCCCTCGGCCTCACCGTCGACCACGCTGGGCAGCTGGGGGTCAGGGAACACAGCGGGGGGCTGGGGAGTGCGGCGGGGGGCCGGGGAGCACGGCGGGGGGCAGGGGAGCGAGGCGGGAGCCCATCTTTCATGGGCAGTGGGCGGTGTTTGGAGAAAGGCTGGGCCGGAGCTCAGTGCTCCCTGAGAGCTGGCCGAGAGCAAACGTGCACACAGACGCCGGGGCCAGCTGCACGCACAGAGCTGTCAGCCCCGTGGGGGCCCCGTGGGCTGATGGGCAAGCTCTCCAGTCCTCCCAGACAGGGAGGCCGGGCAGTGCGAGGGGAACGAAGAGGCTGGTCCCCGGGACACACGCAGGGGTGGCCCTAGCAGCACCGTGCCCCAAGCTGCGGCCATGCTCCCCTTTTGTGGGGCAGACGGCTCTTCTCACCAGTCCTGCCTCTCAGAGGAAGAAGCCAAGATCCAGAGCCGAGCCGTCCCACACCCTCCCTGCTCAGTGCCACGGCCGAGGGAGGCGGGCAGGGGCCCCTCACCTTCTCCACGGTCAGTGCCAGGAGCAGGAGAACAACTACAAAGCACTGAGAAAAATAAACGATGTGGCAGAAAAACGGACAAAAGACACAGGCGGGCATTTCCGGAGGAGGACACACATGTGGCCGTGAGCGTGGACACGTACTGCACATCACTCATAACAAGGAGAATGCAGGTCAAACCCCGTGACCAACTACTTTGCATCCATTTGATTGGCAGAGATTAGAATTCTGGCAATAGTGGGAATTGGGAAGGATGCAAATCAACTGTTATCTTTTCTACACCAACGGTGGGAACGACACAAGGAAACCACCCTGGGAACAGCGTGGATCTCCCTGAAGTCTACTGCCTGCAGACCCTCTGTCTCAGCAATCCTGCCCATGGGCCTCTGTGCACAGAATCTACACAAACTGCAATCCGCACATCGGGAACCAACCGTCAAGCCTCGGGGACCCCAGGTGCTTGGGCCCAGACGCCACACACTGTCCTGTGGTTTCTGCCAGGACCCCACTGGGCAACAAGGTGCAAATGGGCCCACGTGCACCTGGCTGGTCACCTTGGAGTGGGGACTTTGACGAACAGGCAGGTGCCCACTCAAGATGTCCCGCCCCACCCTACCCACGGTCCCAGCCATCAACTTGAAAGAGAGGCGGACAGCGTGCCTCTCACAGCCCAGTGGACGGGGCTGGACGTGCTGCCCACGTGCAGGAGGCTGGGCGGAGCCGGGGGAGGCCCCGAGGGCCGGGGGCACGGCAGGAACAGGCTTGGAGACGAGCCCACGTCGCACATGAAAGGGGCTCACTGGCCTTGACCTGCGGCCCTGCCTGGAGTGGAAGCTGGGCCGGTCCCAGGTTCCCAGGCACGAGGCCGACACTGACCGGCTGCAGGGACCTAAACAGGCGGCCAGGGCAGTGGAGGGTGTCACACCAGGTCGTTCAGCCACAAGGAAAGGAGCTTCTAGAGAGTGGGAAGCTACCTTGTCAAAACACTTGAGTACAAAGAAGTGCCACCCACCGGTATGGAGGGGCCCGCTGGGGGCTGAGCGCTGCCTCCGCCTGCTCCCTGCGTGCTGGCTAGTCGCGCCAGCGCCCACACATCTGTGTGTGACACTTCAGTGACAAGGCAGATTTAAAATGTACTCGCTCTCGCACTCTGTAAGACAAATTAGGGGGAAAGAGGCTGTTCTGCCACCTAGAAGGAGCGGAAAGCTCATCGTCCCCACGGCAGCCAGATGGGACGTGATATGGCAGCCTCCCAGGGATGGGACAGGGCGGGCCCCCCAACAGAGCCCGGCAGGCAGGGGGCGAATGCAGGAGCGGGGGAGCCTGGCTGAGGCGGCCAGAGAAAGCGCAGGCGGTGGGGTTTACAGGCGGCACTTACAGCAAACCCGAGGTGTGGGAGGAGTGTCCTGGGAAGGCCAGAGGGGAGCTCCTGCCACGGGGGACACAGACACCAGGGGCCACTAAGGGGACAGGTACGTGCTGTGCACATTCACGTCTGCAAGGGGCAGGGCGGGGTGGGCGTGTTGTGGGGAGGGGGCGCACTCCCGAGGTGGGCGCGGCGTGGGGAAGGGAAACAACCCACTACATGGCATACTGTCTGCCCACAGTGAGTGACACAGGGTCTAGTGAGGCGGCCACACACGCACCCCAGTGACCACAGGCACTCAGACACGAGCCCCAGGCTCACCGCCAGTGGCAGGTGGGGCCCCCCCGAGACAGTGACGCTGTTTTTACCCTGCAGGTAGAAGCCGCTGCGGGAGAGCCAGGCGCGGTGGAGAGGCTGTCCCTGCAGGGGCCCCGGCCGGGGACAGGCTGAGCAGACCTTCTCGATGGCGGGCTGGGAAGGACCCCAGAGCTCTGAGCACGGTCCCCACACACCTGACAGGGTGGCTGGAGCCCAGGGAGGGCCGGGGCCCCTCCAGGCCACTCACAGGAGAGCGGGAGGCAGAAGTCTAAGCCTCCTGCCCTTCTGCTCTGCCTCACGCCTGCGGCAAAGTGTCACAGAAAAGGGGCAGCACCGCAAGCCGCCAGGGGCTGTCTGGGTGGCAGTGCCCAGCCCTCTAGGGCTTCTGTCAGCAGTGACTTCAAGGACCAGCACAAAGGGCCATCCCTGGGGGACTCAGACACACTGAGCACAGCTAACGCAGCCTGGCCCTCCATCCTCCGCCCTTCGCCCTCCACCTGGCTGACGGGGCCCTGGCTCCAGGGCCACCGCACACGCCGGAGGTCTCTGTCCCGCGGGGTCGCCGCAGGCAGACCTGCAGTGTGCGGGGCCCCACAAGGTGCCCTGTGGAGACAGAGTGTCCGAGCGGGGTTCAGTCCCCCCAGGCTAGCTGCCAGGCCCCTACACTGTGGGCAAAGTGTGGGCCGGGGCCCCAGCTGCAGCATCGTCTGGGAACTTGTTACAAGTTCAGTGTCACAGACCCTCCCCCTCCCCCAACACGTTATGTGGAAATGCAAACCCAAACCACAGTGAGATGCCACCTCACCCCCCTAGGATGGCTACCTCAGCAAGACCACAGGTGCGCACTGGTGAGGACGCAAGCTGGTTTAGGCACTGTGGGAAACAGTACAGACGAGTCTCAAAGAATTAAAAATAGAACCACCTTATGATCCAGCAATCCCACTTCTGGGAATATATCCAAAGGACATAAAACCACTATCTCGAAGAAATACCTACCAGCCACGTTTGATGCAGCATTACTCGTTCACAACAAAGCATGTAAACCACCTGCATGCCAGTCAGTGGACGAATGGCTAACGCAGATGTGATGCATTTCTAATGACCACTGCTGAGCCTTAAAGAAGCACGTCCTGCCATCTGTGACACCAGTGGACCTGGAGGCCGTTACACTAAGTGACATAAGCCAGACACAGAAAGAAACACATGGCATGATACCACTTACATCTAAAAATCTAAAGTAGTTGAGCTCATAGAAACAGAGGGTAGAACGGTAGTTGCCAGGGGCCGGGGGTGGAGGTGGTGGGGGTGGGAGAAACAAGGGGGTGTCAGTCAAAGCACACACTTCCTGTGAGAAGGTGACTGAGATCGGGAGGCTACTGCGTAGCAGGACGACTACAGTTACTCATAATGTATCATGTCCTTGGAATTTGACCTTAAGTGCTCCCACCCAAAAGGAACAGAAAGATGAGCCATGGGGATGGACACCTTCATTAGCTGGGTTGTGGCAATCACTTCACTGTGTACACGCATGTGTGTGCGCACACGTCCGCTTACACCTTGAGCACGTGCCGCCTGTACGTGTCAGTCATGCCTCCGTGATGCTGGGGGCACGACGAGCCTGCAGGCGTTAATCACCCCACCCCCAGCCTTCTATGAAGTCGCTGTGAGAGCTGACGAGTAGAGGAAGACGCACGCCAGGGCAGAGGAACCGGAGCCCGCTCCCTGCTGGAGCCTGCCCATCAGCCCTCGCTCTGTCCTGGCTGCGGGAGCTGTGCCGTCACCATGCTGACTACGGCCACTGGCCACAGTGCCCCCTGGTCCCTGTCTGCATGCTCAGCGCGCTCGTGTGCCGAGAACCCAGAGCCCAGGGCAGCTTCCTGTCCATAGACTCTTCTGCCTCCACTTCCCTTTGACACACGGCTCATCTCACTGTCAGGATTTCTCACTGTGCTTTGCCTGTGCTTTTTGCATAAGAGTCACCTCGAGTTCTTCCTGGAAGTAAACGTTACCCCCACATATGTGTCAGGGAGAAAGGCTCTAAACCTGGTGAGCTGCCCGGGAGGCTCATCAGAAGCGATGCCCTTCCAGGAGTGGAGACAGGACGTCAAGGGCTCATCGCGCCCTTACAGCCACCTGCGAGGTGCAGAGGGGTGCGTACTACCCCGACGCTGGGCGCCAGGTGTTCCTCAGGCCCGCTGCAGCTGACATGGGGCTGCCCACAGACCCCGATGGCCGCAGTGCTGTAGCCGCACTAACGAAATAAACCGGAAAGACAACTCAGGCTGAGGGGTGGCAGGTGGCACACACTGTGTATTTACAGCCCCGTTGGCAAAGGAGGACTCAGGACACTTGCTGCCAACTTCTGTGGCCACTTTATTAAATGGAACAAATAAAATCCGTGCAAAATGGCACAGATGTCACCAGAGATGGACCACTGGAACCCCCCAAGCTCACAGCTCCACTTGCTTTACTGAAACGTTGTGGGAATCAAAATCTGTTCCACGTTAGCATGACTGACTGGGCTGAACAGTGAACGTGCTGACAAAACAGCTGGATGCGATTTTCCTGCTCCCTGTGCTGCACCTGCGGTCCCCTCCCCTTTACCACCAGGGACAGGTAGGTCCCTGCAG
>PVKE010003404.1:60377-72752 GCA_004027555.1 Craseonycteris thonglongyai | reverse complement strand
GGGACGGCTCAGCGGGTTGAGCGCTCGCTTTGAGGCCACGAGGACCGAGGATCGAATCCCGGCTCCGGCCCAGGCAGGACCCACGTGCTGAACTGGGGAGTTCCCACAGTTCGGTTCTCTAGCTGTCTCTGTCTCTCTCTCTATCTGTCAAAAGTAAAATAGAAATAAATATGCACTGAAGATAAAATAATTACTCTCTGTAAATATGGAAAGATATAAAAAAAAACCAAAAAACATTCCTAGGTCTAAACCTGACATATGAATTAGAATTCTTTAGGCCTTAAGGTGAGGTCAAGAATCCCCAACTTAAATAAGTTCCCAGTATGTTTATGATGCCCCCAAATGTCTGAGAACCACTGGACTGTAAGAATGTGTTCTACATTAGAGAGTATAATATTATACTAGTATAATAAATATAAAAGTAAGCCAAAGACACCCTCATGAACAAATATTGGCGGGATTCCTTAATAGACAAAATATCAGGCAAATCAAACTATATTTTAAAAAGCCAGTGAATGATTTTGTCTTTGATAACAACAAAGAAGGTTTTACTCATATATAAATTATTGGTTATGGGTTGAAATAGTCTGCTTTTAAAGTAGAAACGTGTTTTATGCAAACAATTCTTCTGGTATGCATTTATATGCTATGAGCTATGAAAACAGCCTTTATAAACTTCAGATCAAATAATGTTTTTTGATAAGAGCTTCTGGGATTAAGGCACATCTTTTGAAATTAAGATACAGTAGGAATTATACTATGTGAAATCTAATTAACTGGGTATAAAATTCAGGCTGCCATCATTTGGGCCTGCTAACCTGAGGTTTAATTTTATGCTATCTATGTGCAAAGGGGATGTGAACAGAATTATTTACATAAATCAGGTATAAATTAATCACTTCATTTCCCTGCTTAGAACCATTCAATGACTCCCCTCTAAGGACAAAGGTCAAACTTAAAGAGCTTCCTTTTTGCATCATATCTTTCCCATTCTCCCAGTTTTCCTTTTTAATTTCCCCTCATTCTGACCTCTCAGACATCACTATTATTCTTCTCATTGTCAGATACCTTCTCTCACTCTTCTTTCTTCCCCAGTATATAGTGATCTCTTGCATATTGTGTCATTACTAATAATATCATTACTGACAACAAAGAAAAGTGGACATGTTTAAGATATATATTTCAAGGCAGCATATTCAGATGGTTCTGAGTAAGAGAAGTGATAAGGTAAAGGGAGTCATCAACCATGACACAAATCTTTGGAAAAATTTGAGAAAGAAATTAGGGCTAATTATGAATGAGAAAAATAGAAGCATTGGGTGATTGTGTATTTTGTTTTGTTTATACTAAATTTTTAATACTTATGTGGGGAGGATGTTAACATAAAACGGAACACAGCAGTCTGGAATTCCAAAAGGGGCTCAGAGCTGAAGACAGAGATGACATGTAAAGCAACAGCAATAATGAAATCTCTTAGAAAGAATGATGTAGAAAGAAGGTGGAAAGGGCCATTTAGAAGCCAAAAAGAGACAGAGGAGCAAACAGAGGAAACAAGTAGAAAAAAAAAAAAGGAAAACCAGGAGAGTGTTGCCCTGAAGCCAAGGAAGGAAAGTGGCTCAAGGGGGCGGGACTGTCAGTTTTGTGGAAGGGGTAAGTAAGTGAAGTAGTGAAGCCTACGAAGTGATCAGATTTGGTAATGTGAAGGCCATTGGTGACACTGACAAGGGCAAGCATGGTGGAGGAGCGGCAATGAAAGTTCGTGTGGATGGGCTGCAAGAAAAGCAGCATAAGGGAGTGGTGACCACAGCCACAGAAGACTGCTGCAGTTTTGCTGAAAAAGAGGAGCAGATAAACGGAGCAGTAGGATGTTAATATGTGGTGAAGCGGGATTAGGTTTTACTGCTGGGAGTTGTAGACTATGTTAATGTGATAGGAATGACGCAGCAGAGAGGAAGACATTGTGATACAGGAGAAAGGTATTATCTGCAGGATGAGGCTCTGGAGGATATCAGGGGATGGCTTTGTACAGGCCAAATGGAAGGGCTGGCCCATGACTGCAGTTGGGGGTGCTCATCCATGCTAACAAGAGGGAAGATGAGGATCTCACTTCATGTACAAGTCTGTATATAGCCTTGGGATGGTATGGGAAGGCAAATATTATATTTCTGTTTTCTTTTTGATGGATGAGTCCAGGTTATCAGCTGAGAGTTGAGTAGAGATGCAATGGAAAGGTTTGAGAGGAAGAGGTGTGAAAGTGTTTGAATAGAATGTGGAAGAATATATTCGAGAATATCTTCAGGCAGAATTGTCTGATTGCCTATTTGCAATTTGTCATCATGAATTTAAAAGAAGTAATTTTATTTATGTTTTCCTCTAGCAAATTTCAGATGCTACCCTCACTCTGCAATCCCCTCCAATTCCCACTCTTACTTTAATTTGGCTTCAACTGTCAGTCCTGCTGGATGCCAATTCTGTAGGAAACTTGTGTGGCACCTCCAAATCTAGATCTGATGCTCTCTTTTGGTTTCTGTTACCCGTATTATGGCCCTACTATAATTATCCATTTCCTCATCTCTGTCTGCCATTAGAAAGAAGCTCATCGTAGGCAAGAATTTTTTTTTTCTATGTTGTTCTGAGTTCTACCCCAAGTTCAAACATAGTCCTCAGCACAATATAGGTTCTCAACATATGATTATACTAGTTGAATAAAAGATATAAGGCCCATCAGGCAATTATCTGTATCTTCAATTTTAATATTAGCATTAAGAACATTTGCATTGAATGTTAATTAAAAAGAATTTTTACCTATTTATTACCAAAACACTAACAAGTTATTTTAGAGATTCATTCTGCTGCAGTTCCCAAAATTACTATGTGTAATTGTATATAAGTCAACTTTATTTTTAAAAGAGGTTTGCATCTTAGTTGACTTCCTTTCTTCAAATCTACCCTCTAAAAAAGGCGAATAAGAAAGGCTTTTGTTTATAATAGCAATGGTTAAAGGAGAAAGATTACCAAAACTTGTATTTTAAATGCAGTGTAATACAACTGCACATCACATTTTACCTACTAGAGTTTTCTTTTTTTGAATTAGAAACCAACACATTTAAGGAAAATTATATCCCATATTTTCCACATACATTTGTATAAGAAGGAGAAATATATATTTAAATACATGTTAGAATGATTAGGAATATTTTGAGAAGCTAGATTTTAAAGTTTGTTTTAATACAAAAAATAAATTGAATACATAATCAGAGTCATGGGCTTCAGTGGTATTCACCTCTCCATCCCTGGGCATGCTCTTCTTTTGATTATAAATCATTAAGGTGACCTACCCAATCAATGGGCACTGCAACATTTTACAAAGATGCAGGAATATACATGCAGAGTTTTACATAATCTTCACAATACTCAACAGCCTTGAGATGTACCTTTCTCTCCACCACAAGTAAAATATAAGTAAAGTGAAGGTTGGAGAGATTAAGTAAAACTGACACAACATCACAGAGCTGGTAAAGGGCAGAGTCTAAATTTAAACTAAGACTGGGTGGGCTCCAAAACGAAGTTTCTTTCAATAAAGCAATGTGGAGAGTTCCTTATTGAAAGCCCCTTAGGATGACCAAGGTTCTTTCCAGTTCTAATAACTTCTAAAGAAACAAAGTTTCTTCCCTGAACATCTCTCATCTTGGAATATCAGCTCCATTAGTGTTTGGGAAACAATTCACAATTTTCTCCATGTCTCTCCTATTCTCTGATGTGCACACGTGGATGTAGTCTTTACGCAGAGTAACTCAAAAGGATAATCTTTCTGTGCGTAGTACATAATACTGTTTCCATTTATTTTAATACTCAAATCTCTGCTGTAGAGAACAGGAGGATTAAAAAAATTACCAAGAAAATAAATGAATGCTTTAGAAATGCTTGTGATATGGGTGTTATAAGAATGTGGGTGTTGTAGATGCTGAGACAGCTCAACAGGTTGAGCCCTTGCAGGTCCGGGGATTAAATCCTGGCCCTGGACCGTGCAAACCCATATACTGAACTGTGGCGTAACTGGTAACTGCTGGGATGGCAACGAAGGTTCTCACCTCCTGTGCAGGAGGCCCCAAGGCCTTCTCCCCCTCTCTCTTTCTCTCTCTCACTCACACCTTCTCCCAAACAATAAAAAAAAATTATTGAAAAATAAAGTATGTGGCTATTTATATATCAAACCTAAATTTATACTTATTTTCATTAGTTTAAGTTTTTAGTTCTAGCTATTAGGTTACATACTTGTTGAAAAAGTAAATATTTATTTCCATTCTATATAATGCTGCAATCACTCTTACCATTAATTTATTTTAATAGTTATAATATGAGCCCTAAATTAACTTTGCAACTGACAATGCATATTATCAGCTAGATGAACATTTGGCATATTATATGACATGTATCACTTCATAATGGAAATCACATGTATTAGCAGACATTGCTATAGTACGTTATTTAACAAGAGTGCATTGTAAGAATGAACTCATTCCACAGATGTATCAGTACCCTTGTAAACAAACTCTTCTTGAATTATCCCAATTTGAATGCTGCTAGAATGGAACCATGACTGATACTTTCTGGAAGATTTCTCCCAGCTGCCACTATGCACATGAGTATTATATGGACTACTGAACTTGGTTTTCTTGCTCTTCTTTCTCCAAAGTGATAACTCCTGGCTTCTTCAAGTGAAGTTTAGATGGTGTGCAAATTATTAGCAAAAGAAAGAGCTCTGAGTTACCTCCATTTCTTAAAAGTATAACTATCATCCACAATCACAAGTGAGGAGTCAAAAGTAAGTAAAAATAAGGGTACAACTTTATTTCACTACAAGGCAGTAAGTACACTGTCATTTTCAAAATTTCAGTAGGGACCACCATGCATCAAATGTTCTTAAGGCAGCAACCGTCTTCCAAACCCTAGCTGCAAACACAGGTTCTGTGGAACTTCTGAGACAAATATACCTAAAAACCACTGGAATGCCGATAAAACACATAACTCCTGAATTAAAGAACAGTCAGACTGAATTCAAAACAAAACACAAGACCATCAACAACATAGATCTCCCAAAAAAAGAAGTGCAAAGCATGTTCTTATAAAAAAAACAGTAACAAAAAAAGAAAAAAAAATTATGACAAATGCAAAATCTCCCAAATAAGTTTTTCAATGTGTTATAAAAGGCATAAAAAAGTATGTATAAAAAATATAAAAAGTTTGACATACTAGTGCATAGTTAAGTACTTAAGACCAAGTTTCTTCTCTTTCTGTCCAAAGCTCTACTGCCCATCTCATACTAGCAGCATGTCTACAGGCTAAGATCATAGCAGCAAAACACATCTTTCATTTGGCATTTACAAAATTAAATTACTGAATAAAAATATAAATTTTTTTATAAAACTATTTCATACAGTAATAATTTTTAAAGCAAGCTAACAAAAACCTCATAAAATGGTTGAGTACAATAAATGTACCTCCAAAGTTATTAACCATAAATGAGCACTTATGGTACAATTTTGATTCATTATCCAATTGTATAAAGCCAACATTTACAGTAATGCATTGTGTTTAGTGACTAAGAAAAGTGAAATACTGGAGGACATCTTCCTGTGTGTAAAATTTCAGAAACCGAGGCACAAGAAAAATACTGGTCTGCTGGATCCTCTAAAATACAGGCAAATTTCTTCGTGTTTAAAAAATTCTGCACTAAGATATTAACAACTGAGTACAATTCATTACCTAATAATTTAGGTAACACTGTTATTTATTTATTATTTATTTATTTAAAATCCTTTTAGTTGGGTGAAATCTGACAAGATTTCATCCACCTAAATGCACTTGGTGCTGCTCTCAACTGTTGTACCACAACAAAAATAAGTTTTTCTCCCATTCATGAAAAGTTTCATGTAGAGGAACGATATGCCCTAAGTCAATGTGAAGTGTTCTGGAAACCATAATGCTTGTCTGGAAACGTCTCACATCACCAGAGTCCGGGTTGAGAAGGCATTCACATATTTACGAGCCTGACTGGAAGCTGTCATCTGATCTTCCACCTTTCCACAGGATGCAGCTTCCCAGGCCCCGCTACAAGGCTAGTGGGGAAGAAGAGAGTAACTGTTAGGTCAGCTGAGAAGCACGTGCATTTTAGCCCACACATGGAGTCCCAATCCCATCGGAGCCAACAGAAGCAATCTGGACCTCCACATAGCAAATGGTAGACACCAGGGAGCCCTTTTATCAGATAAATCTTAATTCCAACACCCAGAAATCCAGCGTTCTTAAGTGGTATTATTGCTAGAAGTTATTTATTGATAAGAGAAACAAGATCAACTCCAAACAGTTTCTTAAGGTACAGTTGCATCTTCATATTTAAGGGTCTTTTGTCTGGTACAAGGAAATTTTACAAAGTCAGAGACAGGAATGGGCACAATTCCCCAGATATCTAAAGGTGAGCTCTGGGCATTTAGCCCATTAAGCACGCTGGTGAGTTGCTTGAGTCCTCTCAGTGAAAAAGCTCCTGTAGGTGCTAGAATTGATCAGTGCCTACTAAACATAGTGTGTGGACCTTAAAAAACAAGTGACTAAAGAAGCAACAGAATGAAAGATCTTAATATACTAATATACCAATGTAAATCTAAAATTACATAAAGATACACATAAGGATACATACTTCGAAAGAAAACATGCAAACAAATAAAGGGAACAGGAGAGTGAAAGTGAGAATCAAGATACAAGTGAGGAGCAGGGAAGAATGTTTCTGTTTTTCTCTGGTTGAGAAATTTTCTATTTAGCTATGCTTCAATTAATATAAAATTTAATTTTCTAGGTGTGTAAATTAAGTAGCTTAAAATACTATGTTAAAACAGTCTTATGCTTGCTTTTACTACGATTCTTGGAAAAAGGCAAGTTTTGATCCTTGGCAATATGATACTTACTTAAGTTCATTCAGAATTCCCAAATTCTCCTCAGGAGAATCTACTACTAAGTATTGTCAGTTTAATATATTTTCAACTTGAAATTTGACTGTGTTCTTGTTGGATCTCCCACATGGTTCATCACTTTATTCACGTTTGGCTCTTTCTCTAGTGCCAGATATTTAAAACCAAATCAATAGAAAAAAGGTACCATATATTTTTAATTAGGATTGTTGAAAAAAACTCTTCAAACAGTTAGCTCCTCCTAAGTCAAAATGGAATTTACCAAGGAAGAAATCAACTTGACTGAAATATCTGAACTCCAGAAAGCAGAGCATTTTGGGGGCATATAAGCCCTGAAATTTAGGGCCTAAAGAGGGCAGGAAAACTTTGAACACATGAATCTCCTAGTGTAGACAAATGCCTGGCCAAAGTAGCCACTGTCTTCAAGAACTACTGTGCAGAACAAAAAGCCCAAGGGCAGTGTGCGGGGTACCTCCTTTTCTGTACCATGAGAGAACAAAGCAAGCATGTCTTATGACAATAAATGAAAAAAGTGGTCAGAGCAGACACATCCCCATACCGACACGTGACAGGAAGAGCAGGAGACCAAGTACTCAGGTAAGAAAAAAAATGCTCAGGTCCAACAGTGTAAATGGCAGCTGCCTCCTCTTGTGCTATTTCCTTCTCTCTCCTTACCTTGAAGCCCTGGGGCCCTTGGCCAACTTTTAAGCGGACAGAATAGTTTTGACAAACAAGGATTAAATGTCTTTGTGTTGGAAGAACAGTATTTAATACTGTCATGTAGATCTTTATGCGTCCTTCTTAGTCCCTCTCCTTCAATTTTAGTTTCATTTACACCAAAGAATTGATAAGAATTATGGATTTCTGCACATAGTTTCTTGCTAAATTACTAACCCATGGTGCTATTTTCAACATGTCACTCTTCCCAGATTCATTTCATCATGAATAAGCCTACTTCACATCCTCCTCCACTTGACTGAGAGTCACCTTGCTTATCCTGTAACCTGTCTTTAATTGCCCTTGGGCAGAAGTGAACTGTAAATACACTGTCAAAGTTTTAACTGGGATATCCTGCTAGAGCACTTTAAATAAATACTCTGATCCTTTGTAGAAAACAGAAGGAATAAAAGGAGATAAGACCATGTCCGCTGATGGTTTTCTGTCAGAATTAGATTATTTTCATATTTTTCATTTAGAATATGAATAGTTTTTTTCATCACACGGGACAACAACTTCTATTATTATTATATTCACACGGCAATTTCCCACAATAGTGGCTGATGTCAAAAGCCTTGGCAAGGTATGTGCTTTACAATTCACAGGCCTCATACTAAGTTTTCCTCAATCATAAAAAAAAAGATTTTGTAAAGCCAAAGCAACTTGTGAGATGGTATTATGTTTTTCTTTTCTTGTTTTGTTTTTAAGTGATAAGCCGATGTGAATGATATCCAAAAGAGTAAGAATAAGAATGATTTGATTATTCTCTTTAACCCATCTGAAGAAAATACTCTGAACTAAAATTCTAAGAGTCAGAATTCCTTCCCAATGGAACATCTTATAAAAATGTAACATAGAAATCTTTAGCTGTATCTTGAAAGTCAGGGCTGAACCTGAGATGAAATGTCACTAAGGTAAAGGTCAATGGTTACTAGAATTTTCTCACAAATAAATGCCACTCCATGTCTCCACAACACAATGAAATGTCCCCAACTTCAGGGTACCTAACTTTTCATAGACACCAGCCCTAAAAGTTAGGGGACAGAAGGTCCAGACAGTGATCAGAAGTTGCCAAATCCACCAGCACCTCCACTTCCATCCAATCCTAAATTAATAATTGATAATGTGGATGGATCTTGCCTACATTTGGAGTTTGTCCCAGATATTTCTAGAGGTCTCTTTATCTTATATGTTTATAGGCTTTTCAACAGTTTATATCGTATAACCGTGGGCGTCACAGATTTTTGCAATAGCTCTTTCCTTAGTCACATATTAGTTCCAGACTATTAAGATTAAGACAAGTGCAAATTGTTCTAAAGCAATTCTATTTAACTTTGCTTGCCCGAGGAAGATTCAAAATCATAGTGTTTACCAAACCAAATCAAATTAAAAAAAAACCCCACATCTTGTAATATCTGGGGTAGGACACTCTGAATTGGAGCTTGACATACCTCCCCACCACTCATTTAGCCTTTCTCAGTTCAATCCCAAAACTATAGGCAGCAAACTTGCTTAATTTATAACATATATTAAAAGAATGTTGCTGAAATACTACTGACAGCTATGTAAATTCTTGCCAGGATAAGTGGAAAAAAGTGACCCAAAGGGAGAACCAAATGAATACAAATGTATCCAAGAGAGCAGGTCAACAAGAGCACACTATACTAAGAAATGTCCGGAAAGCTCAATGTCACCCGTTAGACAGACTGTTTCCATGCCTGCTGACAGGCCAACATAAGTACCAGAAAAACAGAGAAAACCAGTAAATCAGTTCTTTCATCACTATAACAGCAAAGAAATCTTACTGTCTTTATTTCAAGAATCAGTTGAATCAGTTATCTCTTTTGGTGACCCACTGACACAGTTCTGCAAGAGTGGAACAGGGAATGAGAAAGAGGGTGCTAGAGGAAATAATACACCACAGCGCAAGAAGACCTGGCTGATGGTGAAGGTTCCTTGTCTGTGCTTCTAAGGACAGGGTCTGTGCACAGCCTTTGTCTAATAATAGATCTCACCAATGCACACCGGCCAGTGTGCTGCTATTTTGAAAGCAGTATCACATCTATTTGAATTTCACTGCTACCTTGTACGATGAGTGAAGGATACACTATAATTCCCAATTTACAGACAAGAGCATTTTGGCCTGAAGAGGTTAATGAATTAAAGACAATTAGAAAATGGTGGGGTCTAGACTAGAACCCAGGTTCCTGTTGCCTGCATGCTGGTTTATTACACTCCTCAGCAATGCCGATCATGCAAAAAGGGTTTTGCCCTATTTTTTGTTAAAGTAATTCATATAAAAACAGGAGCAATCCAAAACACCTGGAACTGAAAAAGTGAGTTTCAATTGCTTGCAATAATATTTTAAGATTCTTTGATGTAGTGCAAATGTGCTTAAATAATAATGGCTTGAGAAATTTACTTAAATAACACACTGTTTTAAAAAAAGTAAGGCCATGACAAGCCAAGTCAGGAAATTAAAATTTAAGGCTGTCATTCTGTGGTTAACAAAAAGAGGAAAGTGAGTTAGTAAAGAAGCATATGAACACATCTTTTACACTTGGGTTTTAAATAGGAATAAAAGGAAATTATACTTTAAGAGAAAAATACAGAAGTTCAGACGGCTTATAACTTAAGTACAGTTTCAGAAATACTGATGAAAACATTTCTACCTAAAGAAATGTTTAGTGGTAAAACCTATTTCAAAGTGTAAATCAAATTGAAAGCATATTAAAGCAAAACAGCTGCTTTCTATGTGTGTGTGTGTGTGTGTGTGTGTGTGTGTGTCTGTCTGCCTGCCTGTCTGCCTTGGGCTTTCTCAAGAGAACTTTTGAACAGTGTTCCACGGTGATTCTTCCTTTCCTGACCCAAACTGCAAGATTTCTAGCATGAATGTTTATTTCCTCACTTTTGATCAAGCTTGTAGAACTACAATCCTCTACCCCCACACATTGTGGGAAAAATGGAACAATGCCTCCAATGTGAAAATTTCATTTTCTGAGCTACATATAAGACACAAATATCAAAAACGTCTCTGAACATTTTTAATTATGAGTCCTTGTTTGCTTTTATAATTTCAAGTTAAAGTACCATAAAATAAGAAATCCAACAATTATAAGATTACAAAGTTGCCACAAATACTTTTGGAAAAGATTAAGCATAAATAAGTTAAAAAACAAATATAACATTATTTGTGCATAATAGCTAAAGGTAGCTTCTATTAAGCATTATAGTTTCTGTATTAGGGGATATATGGAGGGTTCTGAATTATTAAAAATTGCTTCTCAATGACAACCCACATGTCATATGGGTACATTTAGCACCCTGATTGTAGTCTCTACATACCATTTCAGAGCACCTTAAAGAAATAATAGGTTCCAAGAAGAAGAAAATCTTGATGTTAAATTAAAGCCATTTAATAAAATTAAATAGAAAATTCTGTTCCTTGATAGCACTAGCTACATTTCAAGTGCTCAGCAGCCACACATGACTAGTGGCCACCATACTGGACAGTGGCCTACTGAACATTTCCTGCGTTGTATTGGTTCTATTGGACAGCATTGGTCTAGAGATTAAGAGACGTAAAAACCAAATGCAATGTGTAAAACTGTTTCAATGTTGATCAAACAAAGAATAACAAGGCTCTTTTCTGAATTAATGGGGAAATATAAATACAACCTGAGAATTAAAATATTAAGAAATTATTGTTAATAATAACGTGATAACAGTATTAGGTTATATATAAAAATGTTCTTATTTGTAGAAATACATCTGGCAATATATAGGAATAAAATGTTATACTGTCTGAAATTTCAGAATGCTTCATTAAAAAACAGATGAAATAAATATGGCAAAATGTTAGTAATTGTTACATCTATTTAATAGAATATTTTCTTTTTTTAATTAAAAAAAAATTTTTTTTAATTGTTTTTGACAGAGAGAGAGAGAGAGAGAGAGAGAGAGAGAGATACACAGAGACAGAGAGAGAACTGAACTGGGGGAACTCCCCAGTTCAGCACATGGGTCCACACGGGCCGGGGCTGGGATTTGATCCTGGGTCCCCGGTGCTGCAAAGTGAGCACTTAACCCACTGAGCTATCCCGGCTTCCCCTAATAGAATATTTTCTATATGAATGTTTGAGATTTATCATAAAAAATGTTAAAATCATAGCTTCTTGCATTTCTAATTTCAAAATATCAAATTTAATTTATACATATTTATGTATAAGCACGTGCATTTATATATTTATATGTACATTAGAAGCAGAACCATAAAGGGCCAGTATGTGGGCCTCAGAAACAGTACCAGTAATTGTTCTGTCTGAAGTGTTATTGCCATAACTAAGCTAGGTATGATTAAAACTGAAATGACAGAACACAGAATTGCAGTTACTGTATGTCATCTTTAATAAACTGTTCTCTTATCTAAGCAATAGACAAACAACCAAATGCACTACAACAAGTGGCAAATAATTTTATAAATATCAGAATTTTAAAAATTGTAGGAATCATATCTAATCAAAAGTACTATGATTAAAAATATATAGATTGGCTAAAATCTCACTTAATATTTGATGTATTATAAGTACAAATGACAAAAGTTATAGATTATATGAAGCAAATAACTTGAATAGCCAGGTCATTTAACAAAGACACAATATGTTCAACAATACCAATTTGCCTAATTAGGTCA
>PVKE010003404.1:0-60277 GCA_004027555.1 Craseonycteris thonglongyai | reverse complement strand
GTTAAAACATTTTAGAAATCACATATTTCTATGGTATCAGAAGCTAGATCTCCATGGCACAAAACAGAAGATATACTTGGTGTGTACCATTCAACCATTCATTCATTTAATGAGCATTTCTCAAAATGAATTAGTTATCTATTATAGTAGGTTATTAAAATATATTTAAGCAGTGTAAATCACTAAACCATATAGTGCAGATAGAAGCACAAACTCTAAACTGAATAACTGAGGTTATTCAGTTTAGCAGAACTGATAAATATCACCTTCACCTTGTGATGTACATAAATACTATAAGCTCAGTGTACAGATATTAGAATTTGTAGAATGCCAAATATGACTCATTGATATGCTAGAAAATATAGATTAATAAATAGAGCTACTAGTTAATTTTGAGTTTCAAAGATAACTTTTTCACTAAATAAAATATAAATTGGTTGATAATAAAGGTCCATACTGATGTTTCAAAATGCAATAGTATTAAACAATTTAATGTAAAAACTTGGACAACTTATATTTTATAAATACAGTTGACCCTTGAACAACATGGGGGTTGAAAGCACTGACTCCTGTGCAGTTGAAAATCCATGTATAACTTTTGACCTCTCCAAAAACTC
The DNA here is from genome assembly GCA_004027555.1 of Craseonycteris thonglongyai. NCBI lineage: Eukaryota > Metazoa > Chordata > Mammalia > Chiroptera > Craseonycteridae > Craseonycteris > Craseonycteris thonglongyai. The sequence goes on along the minus strand of PVKE010003404.1, from coordinate 59,660 downwards.
AGTCATCCCTCAGTATTTGCAGGGGGATTGGCCTCAAGATCCCCTGTGGATACCCTGGTCCACAGATACTCAAGTCCTTCATATGAAGTAGTATAGATTCATGCCTACAGTCTGCCCTCTGCATCTGCAGATCCCACCAACCACATTATCAGAAATACTGTTCTTGATCTGAGGTTGATTGAATCTATGGATATGAAACCTGGGGATACAGAGGGCTGACTATATATTTATTGAAAAAAAAAAATCCACATATAAGTGAACCTGTGTAGTTCAAATCTGTGTTGTTCAAGGGTCAACTGTACCGACAACTTGCCAATATTATAAAATATATACAAGGGCTGTCCGGAAAGTATCCAGCCATATAATATGAAAAATAGAGGCATTCATTTATGGCTGGATTTTTCTTCAGGACAGCTCTTGTATTTTATATCAATATCATGTTCAGCTCAATGGTTTCGGCTAAACACTATTTGGCTAGGCCAAAAGCTTTTAAGATTATATTTTAAGAAAATAACTAGGGATTTTCAACTTACAAAGATAACTGTCTTCAAATATACTTATGTTTGCTCTTTGAAGTTTAGAATCCCCTTTTTACATACTACTGTAAATATAGGTTTGATTCTTAGGCGAGGTTACAAAATATGTATAAAGCTTAATCTAGCTTATTGTACTAATAGCACTAGTCAAATTCTATGCTCTGGAACCCAAGGGCCAAGTAATTTAGGAAAGAAGAGGTAAAGAAACCAGAGAGAACCTTTCTTTTGTGGAACCAGGATTAGCACTAGGTAAACTTTTTCAACAGCTACCTTTGTCTTGAATTCCTTCTAACCCACATTCTGAGTCCCTCTTATGTTGGCAGAGTTCAGTCTTTTGCTCATCTCCCAATTCTTTGTGATATTCTGAGTCTTCTCCAAATGAGGCTTAACCAGGCCTGACTGACTCAGGAACAACTCCAGATTCCTCACAAGCACAGACTTAGCCTATTTACACCCGGGAGGGTCAACAAGTCACCTTTCACCAAATCAGGTGGATCAGAGAGATCAAAAGGAAAGCAATCTGATTAAATTAAAAAACAAAATGTGCCTACAGCCCCCAGTTCTATTTGTGTTACTTAACAAATAATGCTAAATGTCACAAATACTTAAAAAGGAGAAGTTTTAAGATTCTCACAGTTTTGGAGAGAGTAAGCCTACCGCAAAGAGAGGAAAGCCCTTTAAAGAAAGGGCAATCAGGCCCACACAGCCTATCACAGTGCCTTTCCCTCACAGTACAAACGTGACTTTCCACTTCTGAGTCTGGGTTTCTGGAATGCTTCAGGGTTTGGGAAGTTCCCCTCAGGGTAGCTCAGAAGGACAGAGGGAAGGGCCCTGCAAGTGGCTCAGTGGTGGGGTATTTAATATTAGGAACCACTTTAAATAATGTAGAGGGGTAAATTTGCATTCTTATTTACATTTGGCTCAGGATTAATTTGGAAATTTGTTGTATTTCATCAACACACACTAACTTCAGACTTACATGGAAATCTCTTTTGATATTAAAACCCAGCAGCAGATGGTCAACTACAGGTTAGCCATGCAACACTGACAGTTGATCTTATTCTGATAGTCAAATATATCATTTTCTAGCTAGTTCATATCAAATTTCATTTCAAATCTAAACAGTGGTTGAGTTACAATGGCTTAGTGAAGAAGTATAAGAAAGTTTGGGGACAAAAAGTAAACTATACCAATAAACTTTATAAAGTACTTAAAAGCAGAAGGAGATGTTGACATATGTGTAATACATGATCTTAGTCTCAGACACAGTAAGAAATGTTTCACTTCATCATGCTTTGGGAATCTGCTCTAATAAAAATTTCCAGTGAGTCTCATATGAGTGGCAACAAGGAATTTCAGAACTTTTTTAGACATCAAGAGTTGTTTAAAAGTACCACTTGTCTAAAATGTTTTGTAAAAAACTAAAACAAGATGACAGTTTTTCAGTGAATGACTTTTAAGATACCAGTGTTGGAACAGTAATTACCTGCAAGGGACTCACCAAGGACCTGTTTTTAGGTACTGTAAATGCTTTGAGAATATTGTCTTCATCTTCTGATACTGGCGTCATTAAAACGGAACTTGTAAGGATATTCTACAGAGAAAGACAATAATTTGAAATTCAAATGAGGCTGGATAATATGAGAGCTCATACAATTGTGACACTGTAGAGAAGAGGTTACTATGAGGTGATACACCTTAGCAGGAAAAAAATGCAGGTTATCTGACATAAATTCTCTTCTCAATGAGCTCAACTATGTTCTAACTCTAATCCTACTGTGGCAAACACCACCAAAACAAAAAGCTAGGTAAAATTTTGAAATAGCTGTCCTATATAGTTCTAGGCATGAATTAAACACTAAAAAACATCTGTTAAGTGAATTATTAAATACATGCTTTTAAAAATGAGGGGATGTCAGGATAGCTCAATAGGTTGAGGGCTTGCCTTGCAACCACCAGGTCCGGGGATCGAATCCTGGCCCTGGGCCCATGTAAACCCAAATGGTGAACTGTGGCACAACTGGTAATCGCCAGGATGGTGGTGAAGGTACTTCTCTCCCACGTGGGAGCCCCCCAGTTTAGTTCCGCCCCATGTGGCCCCACATCCACCTGTGTGGAATTGAAACTACATCAAAAAACTAATGATGTACAACTATGGAGACTGTTCTGTGCCCTCTCCCTTTCATTTGGTCTCTGTCTCACTCTCTTACCTTCTCTCAAAACAATAAAATAAATCTTAAAAAAAAAATAAAAGATCTAATCTTAGTTGAAAGAAATGTTTATGTTGTATATTGGTATAGGAAGATGTTAGAGCTACAAATTAGTAATGATATAGTATAGTGATTAAAAGTATGGAATTTGAAACTAGCGTTTCTGGGTTCTAACCCAGAATCACCATTTATTAGCTATATAATCTTGAGCAAGTGACTAAGCCTCCATATGCCTCAGATTCCCAGTTGGTATAATGGGAATGATGTTACCAACCTTGTAAGGTTGTTGGTGGGATTGAGTTAATGCATCTAAAGCTCTTAGAATAGTACTTACATATTGAATAAATATTAGCAATTGTTATTAGCTTTGATTCTCCATAAAGGATAACCATTCACAAATTACAAACTTTAAAATGGTGGTAACTAAATGCTAAAAAAAAAATGAGCTATGAAGCCATGAAAAGACATGAAGGAAACAAAAGTGCATATTATTAAATGAAAGAAGTCAGTCTAAAAATGCTACACACTGTATAATTCCTACTATGTGGCATTCTGGAAAAGGCAAAATCATGGAGACAGTAAAAATATCAGTGTTTGCCAGGGCCTGGTGAAGGAGGAGGACCACAGAGAACTTTTAGGACAGTGAAACTACTCTGTGTGATGCTATAATGATAGATACGTGTCATAAACTTGTCCAAATCCATAAAATGTATAACATCAAGAATGCAGCTTAATATGAACTATGGACTTAGGGTGATGATTATGTGTCACTGTTGGTCCATCAACTGCAACAAATGTACCACTCTAGTGAGGGATGTGGATAAGGAGGAAGGCTAGTATATGTGGGGACAGGGTAGATATGGGAATTCTCTGTACCTTCTGCTCAACTTTGCTGTGAACCCAAAACTGCTATAAAAATAAAGTCTATTTTTTTAAAAAATGGTGGTAACCAAAGCATTCTAATATTGAGTACAATAAAGGGTATCTACATAGACACCATGGTTAGTACTATGCTACATGCTACATGGAACCAAACTATAGACAACCTAATAAAGAAGGAAACACTACAGTTAGAAGACAAATAAATTAAAAGGAGATGTAAAAATTAACATTCTGTTTTCAGGGAAATATGCATATTCATTCATACAGCAGATTTTTAAAATGGCAAGTAAATATTCCAAGGAAGTAAATAACAACCCCCCCTATGCACACCAAAAAAAAAAAAAAAAATTTCTGCAATGAAACAGAATCTATTTCTTATACATAAACAAAAATGTCAACTTTATATTCAACATTAATAGTCATGCGAGCGAATGCTTAGATTATGTGTTAAGGAGTGCTGAAACCACAGTAGCCCCACATACCACTTAGAATTCTGTGAGATGCCAACATCTCACAACATGGGTGTGTACTTACTGGCACATCGGCCACAGGCGATGCCTGTGTGAACAGCTGAGTGTTCAGACTCTCCCCTTCCCAGTGGCTTGAGCAGAAGAAGTTTCCTGCTTTATCAGTTGGAGATTCCACCTAAAATCAAATAGAAAGTGCTTTGTTTCTAGAACTAGAACTTTCCATGAAACATTTACACTCAAGAGTACATTTCTATAAAATAAATAGAACATGAAGATCGAATGGGTAACATGGTAATTATAGCTGATAACTCTGTATTGTATAATGAAATCCACTGAGAGTATATTTTCAATGTTCTCACCAAAAAAAAAAATAATAATAATAATAATAAAAAAAATACGTAAATATGTGAGGTGATGTTAAATCAATGGTGAAGGCTCCTTTCACAATGCATATATATATCAAATCATCATGTTGTGCACACTACATATTTTACAATTTAATTTGTTAATTATATCTCTATTAGGATGAAAAAATAAAAGAGCAAATTCATGGCCTGTCTCTTGGACACTTATCTTTATATGAAAATATATTCAAGAGCTACTCTGTCTAACCTGCTAGAAATGTTTCTTGACATCAAACTAAAATTTTGATCCTTGCAAGTTGGATTCCCTTTCTTTTGTACTATGAATTAAAGATACTATTATTTTAATTTAAATTGCAATTCTCCATGATATCTGGACATTAAGTATTTATCAATCATCTATTAATGCATCAGTGATTTTTATCACTGTACAATAAAAAGCTGCTTCCTTGTCTCTTTTTCTACCCTCTCTAGCAGGTATTTTTGTTCAAATATGAAGTAGATAGAAGTGGTTTGGCTTTCCAAATGAAAGGTCACATGTCTGTAGTCTGGAGTACTTCTGAACTGCATCTTGTATGAAAATCTTCTATGAAAAGTGGTGTTGCTACATAGCGCTGATGCCAAGCACCTCAAGCTGCCCACAGTAACAAAGGGAATAGGATGCATAGCTTGTTCCTTCCAGAGGATCTCCCGTTTACCTCTTGCTTGATCTTCTTCAGTAAAGGTGGTCCATTTTCTTGAAACTCAGCAACAATTCCAGATTCATCAGATTCCTGTTTGATCACATCCTGGAGGTCTTCTACTAGATGAGATGGTGTCTGAGGCTTAAGAAAAGAGTGGGTATATTCGCATCAGAGAAAAATTTCAGTGTGAACCAATACACCAACGTAACATAAGAACTTAGCTAAAACTTACTAGCATTTTCAGGGGACCATATTTAATTTCTTGAGCTGCAAATGCATATTTGAACGGTGTAGGTGTTCTCGGAGAACTTTCTAGGATTGACCTTTTGATAGCTGGCGTTCTAAAACTTTAAAAAGAGAACAAGTGTTGGTTCCATATAAAAGAACACATATGTCTCTTACATTGCTCCACCTACTAAATATAGTATTTTTCTACTGAATACAATAAACTGTTCTTGATATGGAATTGGGTATGCTGTTTAATTGTATATGTATTGTTTAGAAAAATATGTGCTTATTACATATTTTCAAATATTTCAAAATGTTATACTCTTAAGACTGAGAGCAGTAAAATATTTTTCATCTTATCATTCTGAAGACACATTTACTGCCCCAAAGGTCTTTATAATGACCATGAGCATAGTGAAGATATGATGTCATTTAAAAATCAATTGTATCTATTCATTAAAAGAGAGCCCATTATAGAAGACATATGTTAATCTTTTAAAACATTCTCATTGGACTTGGAAATAAGACTGTGTTTCTTTTAAATGTTTCTTACAACACATAGTGACACTCTCTGCCATTTCTTTGAATTGGTTAAGCCTTTATGAATATAAATGACTGCTTAATTGCTCCTTGGCTTCTAATCATATAATATTCCTGGGGATGTTAGAAGAGGTCCTATCTATAGATAAATTTCAAAAAGAAAAATAAAATTAAAAAATATGAACTAAGTAGAGAATTATATGCATTCTGACATTTGTAATCAGAGGGAAAAAAAAGGTTGACAATCTTGATTTCAATGAAAGAGAAAAAGCCCTATTGAATAAACAGAAAAATGAATGGAAAAGTCATATGAAAACTATCTCTGCATATGTAGGTAATTTTGAAATAAGCTACAGAAAGCAATTTAATTTATCCTCCCACCTTCCACCTTTAGGTAGCTGTAGCATGCCTGGACAGACATATGCAATGTGGAAGACACACGATTATGTGCATACAAGTGGATCAGTAAAATTTTACACATACAAATGGATGAGATATTTGGTAACTATATTCCATTAATTAAATCTAAATAATAAAATAAATAATTTTATTATTGAACCAAGGACTTACACAGTATTTTCCTTTTGAGTTTTCACAGTCTGGTCTCTATGAAATGGTGTTGTAACAGTCAATTTGTGACCATTGAGAGGGGTGGAAGTTAAAGAAGGCATTTCCAAGTCTAAGTTTTCATGATTACTGGAAGTGTTTAAGAACTAAATATGGGAAGAAAGAAATTACTTATTAAACAGTGATTCAGTATTTAGACCAATTTAAAAATCATACCCAAATAATAAGCAAGTATGTTTTACTGACCCACTATATAAAATAATAAAAATAACAATATGTAGTGCTGAACAGTATATTGTTTTATTTGACTACCTAAGGTTTGGAATATTATTTGAAACAAACAAACAAACAACAGATTTTCAACCAATGCTGAAAAACTTGCAAAATCCTAAGAAAATATTCTCAATAAATGACACTTGTCATTAAAGAGAATGCGATGCACTCTTTATTAAGATTAAAAGTGTTAAAGTCATTTTTTTGGAAAGTGATTATTGTTTTTCTTTTCATACCCTACTTTCTCTCTTTAAAGTTCTATGAACCATTATTATAGATTTGCATAATATGGAAAATTCTTGAAAAATAAGCTGTGTCTTTCACAACACTAATATTCTGAAAGACAAAGCTTATTGTTATTATTATATTATAGTAAAATAATAGGTATTCCTCAAATGGTTCCAAGGTAAAATAAGTTTGGAAAACACACACATCATAATCTCCTGGAAGTTCACAATGCACTTCAGTGTATTAATAACTCCGAGAGGTCCTGCAGTACACAGACCAATGTTTAATTTTGTTTGAGTCAATGTTTCCCAAACTTATACGCTCATATGTTCAGATGTTTTTCTGGAATATCTATTAAAGTCTTGTAGAACACAATTTGGAAAATACAAGCAAAAAAAAAAAAGATAGGGGAAGCCGGGATGGCTCAGTGGGTTAAGCGCTCACTTTGCAGCGCCGGGGACCAGGGATCGAATCCCGGCCCGACCCGTGCGGAACCATGTGCTGAGCTGGGGGCTCCACCAGTTCAGTTCTCTCTCTCTTTCTCTCTCTCCCTATCAAAAATAAATAAATAAAAAATATATTATTTAAAAAAAAAAAGATAATTTTTTTGGTGAGTGCACCATTTGTTCATATTAAAAGCTGTTCTTAAATTCACATAATTGGAAAAATGTTTTAAAGTTAAAACTTATCTGTTAGCTGCAATTATTTTAATAATTAAGAAATATAAGTCTCTGATAAGAATTATAATTTCCAAGTCTTTCAAAATAGTATATGAAACAAGAATATTCATTAGCAAAAATTGTGCTAATAAAATATCATGGTACAGCCCAAAAGAGCCAATGTTGAAAATTGCAATTAAAAGATGTTGTTTTTCCTAAGTATTTGTTCCTCATCTTCTTCCAAAATGTTTCCATTTAGAATGGAACCTTTACAATTTATAGTTGCAACTCAAACAAAGTTTGATTCCCTCCTCTCCTGGGTCAGTGAATCACATAATAAGTGAGCAAAGAGGAGGAAAATCTGTTAAAGATTTTAAAGGGAGAGAAGATATGGAAGAAGAGGAAGGGACAGAAGTGTTAAACTCTAGCGTTGAAGGAAATAAAAGCACATCTCATGCAACTAACCATCTTTCAAATCACCAAAAAGAAAGAATCATGACAAAATCATCACAGCCTACAGACAGCCTAAACTTTGGGAGGCAGTACAACTTAGCAATAGCTAGATATGGCGACAGAACAAAATCAGGGAGGGCAAGAGTAATTAGTCATTTATTCCAAAGGATTAGTTTCTAGATTATTAAGGCTCAGTTGTCTGTTGAAATTATTTAACAGCTGTGCAGAAATTGTGCTCTACCTGTGAAGGGGAGAAGGGCAGGCTTTTGACAGGGGAACGGTTAGGAGTTGAACTGCTGACATCAGCAAGTATGAAGGAGTTAGAGTCTCCAGCGGATAAGGGGCTGGCCTGGCCCCACTTTTTTCGAAGGATGACCAGTGGAATTGTGCTGTGCCTCGCAGCAGGTAAGGACTTGAGCGAGTCAAGTGAACCCTCACTCAACGTGTGTTTTTTCGCTCTTGGGCTAGGTTCTCCTGCAGGTCTATTCACATTGCCCTCTCTTTGCTGGAGCTGTAGGGTTTTGCCTGCGTGGTGTTGGCTAGGTGAAAGATCTGCTTCTTCAAAGAGTTCAAAACTGCTGAGGTCACACCATGATGAAGAATCCTGAAACAATGTAGGAGGCGCAGAACTCTGAGACAGTGTGTGCATGATGTGTGCTATCACCTGAAACACAGCACTGAGAAAGAAATGCTGAGTGCAAAAACAACTGGGCCCCTTGTTTGACTTCACGAGCAACAGCTTCAGCATGAACAATCATTTGGGTACAGCACGGTAGGTCTGCCATGCTGCCTTAAGACTGATACTACACGAGCATAGCTGGGACTTCTCGGTACTCTAGCATTTGCATGCAATCAAAAGCAAAAGGAGACCTTATTCTAGAATCTAGATGGTACACTTAGCGGTGTTCATTCCCTGTCTGATGGCTATGCAATAAGGGCTTTTTAACTAACTGAGAAACCAAGGAAATAAACTTAGTGTCTGCTTTTGTGGTATTGAACTCAAGTCTGTTTCACTAAAGATTATTTGTCTCAGTGAACCAACTGGGACTGGTAATCAAAAATCAATGTTTTGTGGAGAAAGCTACGCACCACCAATGAATTTATTACCACTTCAAATACATTGCAAGATTGCTTTAAATTCTGGGTCAACATAATTCTTAATGTTCTATCCCAAAGCAAAGCACAATTCTAGAGAAACACAAAGAAATAAACACAGTATAAGTTAAAAATAACTCAAACATCATTCCCATAATTCAGGCTCTACTTATAGGTCATTAGCCATGATTTTTCAAAAATATGCATTTTGAAGGGAATGGGTAAAAAGCTACCTTTTACCTGAGTAGCCTATGAAATCAGATCTTTGAGAAAGCATACACACAAAGACTAAAATCATATTTTGACCATTACAGTAGTGTAATATTATATAATATTGCTATAGAAAATGGCAATGTTTTGAGATGGGTTTCCTAATTCCCCTTCTAAAACATTAACTTCCCTTAACAATTTTACTTACAGAGTCTATAAATTGAAGTGTTTCTGCAAACTCTAAGAGGTTCTTAACATTATCCAGAATGGCTCCTTGGTGGACGATCATGCACCTTGCTGGAGAGGCGCTTTCTTCAGGTAAGGAGCCAGGATCCACAGGCAGAGAAGGAGTGGAGTGGTGTTCTTCCAAACAGGAAACAGGTGCACTGTCTCCATGAGGTCTGGTGTGGTCGGCAATGGTGGTGCTGTGCCACCCAGGGTAGCTGCATGTGTGGTTCTGTGTCTAAGGAGGGGGGTTGGGGAATAAAGAAAGAGCGGGGAGAAGAAAGGGAGAAGGAACTTAGCAATGAAGTTGCACAAGCTATCAGATGCTGTTGGAGGAAAGATAAAAGTAGTTGCATCATTCAAAACTTGCGCCTATAAAACAGTTGTCAAGATGTTTCCTTTTATCAATGCAGAAACCCACTTTTTAATAGTGGTATAGTCTGTCACCTACATGATTACCTTAATTGTCATCCTTTTGTTAAAAAAGCAAATAGAGGGACTATGTTACACAGCATAACTTCTCACATGCAGTGTCCTGAAATCTATTTTACCATTGTTTTCAATAGGATCATAAATGTTTGTTGTGAATTAAGAAGTCTCCAATTCTTTTTCTAACCTACGAAAAAGTTGGATAATTCAAGAGTTAGTTGCTTTTATCTGCATATGTTATTGTTGCTTCTATTCCTTTCTAATGCTAAGGATTGCACAGAAGCAGTGAAGGGCTGCCAAGTCAACGTGGTTAGGAAAGCAGAAGAGCAAAGTAACAGAAGTCTCCTTTCAGCATGACCACGCAACAGGAGAAATTGCAAAACAAAGTTAAAAAGTGGTTGAACTAGCATAAGCACATAGTCATTTGATTATTTAGCCAATAAAGTAAAATGACTCCTCAGAATACCTACTATGTAACACATCTCTTTTATTCTCTTGGCTCATTAACTACATAGGTTACAAAGTACAAGCTGCTTTCCCAGTTTGCTGCCTAATCACTAAAAAAGATACCAAAATTCAGTAATAATCTGCACAGCTTTTGTACATGCAAACAAAAAAAAGAGAGCAGCTAATGTTATTTAAGGAGAGATGATATATATCTTTTTTTACATGTAAACAATAAACATGCATCAAATCACATTTGAAATTATAAAGTATGAAAATCTAGGTTAAGAAAAATAATAGAAAAAATTAAATAGGCACCATACACAAAGCTGTGTAAAAAAATGCCAATTTTTCACTCATTTTATCTCTGCTAGATATTGAATTGATTAGTTCTTCTGAAGAAAAAAAAAATCAGTGATGGCAATCACAAGTAGATGCTGAGTTTCTATTGCAACACAAAAGGACTACTTCCAATTTAGTCAACATTCTGATAGGAACTGTGTTTTATTACAAGCAATTTCTCATACTTAAACATTGTTAATGGAGTACAGTCTTGATTATGTAATATTTAGAAGAGAAGGGAAAAGAAACATTAGAGCACAGGGTAAATCCATTCAAGCACACAGTGACATTCTTACTGGTAGTGCCTGCTGTCCTTTGAGCTCATTCTCAGTCGACATTAGGAGCAACTCTAATTCCTTTATTCGCTTTTCTTTCTCAGGGTCTTCATCATTATAGTGTCTCTGAAATTAAAAGTCAAGAGAGAAGAAAAGACGAAGGCATGATTGCAAGCTGTAAATGCAATGCTTGTGGCCTGTAGTCATGAGGGGCCACACAGCCTGGAGAGCTTCAGCGTGAAATCAATGCCTACTGAATCTGGCCACCATAGAAATCTTCGTGAATTTACCCTACATGTGAGGGTGCAATATGACATCTAAGGCGAGTGTGGATGCTGACTGATGACATGTTTCAATTTGTGACATCAGAGAATTCCTGATGAGCAAACTCACTCTAGATGTGAAGATTAGGAGATGGCTGGCCGGAACTCCACCCACCTTTCCACTCTTCCCTGCTATTTTTACTTTATTGGTCAGGTTAAAATGTATGTTTAGATCAAAGAAGTAAAGAATGTTTTAAAAAACGGTGTCTTGAACAGCCAATGAGTTACTTTGTGAAATGTTCGTGAAATGACAAATGGTCTTACCTGAATGGCTGCAGCAGCTGGCTGAGGGACATTGACTATATTGACATGTAACGCTACAGGATACGGGACATGACTGGAGACCTAGACAAACACAGAAAACAAAGACCAAGTCATTCCCGGTTACATAGGCTTCAGGGGACTTGGCTACCTGAGGTTTTGCTCTAGGACTAAGGAAAAAAAAGAAAAAAGAAACAACAGCAACAACAACAAAAACTTTACCTATTAAATTCACTCAACAATGAAGAAACAAAACAAAACTCTAATTTGAAATTTTATCCAGGTCTTTAATATTGGCTAAATAGCTAAATCAACATAGTGAAGATATTTAAAGTGCTAATTGATCCTGACAGGAAAAAAATGCAATGAAAAATGAATCTAAAATACATTCATGAATGTATGAAAGGAGTTCTAATAGGAAAAACTGATGGCACTAGCTATTTACAAATAAAAATATTTCTCTGAGAATAATATGAATTTTAGTAAATAGCACAGAATTTCTTATGACAGTTCATTCACCTGAGACTTTTCTTGAAAGTTTGTAGTCAAATACATAGAACAGACAGAGAAGAGTAAAAACTATTTACAAATACATTTTGCATAGAATTTGCACATGAGCCCTGGATTCTTGGGTAAGTTGCATTATTTATTACTGTAAATTTTAAGAATAAAGTTTCTTGATTTATTTTGTTTCTTTATTCTTCTCCTTTCAGCCACTAGAATATTTTCCCCACAATATATAAATATCAATAAATGAAGAAACAATCACATTGATCCAAGGAGGACAAAAAGAGACACCTGAGAGTGGTGTCACAAAACTGTTGCAGATTCGAATGGAATGAGTAAATTAAGACCTTTCTGTTCGATCATTACCAGAATGGAACTTACAATTATCTGTTGAATTTTAGTGTCAAACTATCTCTCCTTTAATGTATTATCACATTCACTTTTAGTTGGGGAAAGTACAGCTGCAATCTCATTCCTCCCCTTCTTCTTTAGCAATAACTTAAGTAAGTTTACATTCAAAAACCAACTTCAAATTAGATTTGAGGCAGTGTTAGAATCGAACATCTTAGATTCTAATTTGCATTGTCTCTATGAGTTGTGTAACCCTGGTCAAATCATTTAACACTCTCATTTCTGGAAACATATCAGGAATAACAATACCTCTGCCTATCTGATCAATTGTGACCCTGTTTATGAAAGCTCTCTGAAAAGTATGCAGCTGCAAGGTATTATTATTACCTGGAGCTAAAATAACCACCTCTCTCATGAAAAAATTCTCAGAGTGGCTTACATTTTGTGCTTCAGAAATGTGGTAATAGGAATAGTCATTGTTCACTGAGGGCTGGCCAGTTGGAGGGAGTTGAGCGGAAGGTAGAGTATGAGCAAAACCCATCAAATGACTGTTCTTCTGGAAACTTGTGGCCACTGTTGGCTGGCTGGCTTTGGAAGACTCCTGCAGATAACCTTCCTGCTCAACCTTCCGACGCATTGTAGAATTCCAGTGGTTCTTGATAGCATTATCAGTTCTGCACAGAAATACATCACATACAAATTTTAAAAACAAAATTTTCAATTAAGATTAGACTTGACAGAAAACTGTTTCTAACAGAGACTTTTTCTTTCAGTCCAATAATAATGTCTTTTCTTTTTGTTTCAATCTTTTCCAACCTCCTAAAATCATGCTTCCCCTATTACCCAGTTTAAAATTCACAGGTTTCTCTTAACTGTATAATATGGAATTGTAGTTTGCCATACATTTTGAAATCCTTTAACCATTTTGTTTTCTTGATAAAAGAGTATTTTCAATACAATAATCCTGCATGTTTATTCTGACTGTTCATGCATAAGAGTCTAATACAACTTAAAGTTCCAGCTGTCCTAGAAAATTACTCCTTTGAGTATGGCTTACCAGGGCCTCCATACCACAATAGGCACTCAGTGAAGTTCGGTGAATCATAATATTGCTGCTTCCACCTCACTGTCCTCTCTTCACCTCGAATTGTACTGGACAGAAATTTTGAGTGTAAAAAACTCCCACCTTTTGAAAATCACCTCAAATTGTTCCCTAATCAGAGGCAATAATGGAGAATGGTATCTAGAAGAGAATGGTGTTAACTCCCAATATATTTTCAAATTACAAAGTCTTTCAATTCTTAGAAAAACAGTTTCTCAATTCCAAAAAAAACCCAAAAAACATTTTAAGCCTCTTTTTTACTATTACCATGGGGGTGAGGAATGTATGCTAAAGAAAGAGGAAGTTCAATCGCCCCTTAAATTTTCAGAATCAACAACACATCCTCTCAAAACTACGGGAGAAAAGATCTCCCTTTATTGACCTCTTGAATTCTCTAAGCTTATATTGAGTCACAAGGGATTGGAAATGCTTTGGAACAGCGCAAAAACAAATAAAGAAACAAAAAAACACTACATAAACCATCAGAGCCATAGATATTTTTGAAATGATCCTTTCTCCACTTCTAGATTATAAAGCTCAAGAATAAAAATATTTTAAATATTTTCTGTTACATTATTTTTTGTGTAAGCTTTATTTAAAAAGTATCTTCCAAATTAAACAAAATCTGTTATAACTGTTTAAGTACGGAAAGCAACAAAAATGAGCTTCCATACCTGTCCTTCATGACGAGGTCATTTTTATAGCATTCATTAAAAAGAAAGCATGACACTAACATTATTTAAGAGCCTGGAAGCAGTTTGATAATTCTAGAAATACATTATTTCTTTCTTCAAAAGCAAAAAATTAAGCCAAGTGGTATAATGAATTGCTGGTATCTGAAAAATGGTAGCCAAGTTCCATCTGGTCACTATGTGAACTCAGACCTGAGATGAAATGTCTTTTTCCTTCTATGTATTTAGAGTTTTGTAGTTTACAGAGAGCTTTTACATTCATTTTACTTGATGCTAACATAGGCCCTGTGAAGTAGATTATTATAATATTTATTTTAAAAGTAGGGACATTGAGGCTGAGAAAAGCTCAATGACTTGGCGCAAGGTTCACTGATGGGTAGATTCTGAAAATACTCAACCAGATAAAGTCTAAGATCTCCTCTGGTTCTAAAAGCTATGAATCTGGTTTATCTAATGAAACATGGTCGATGGAATGCAATTCACTCACCATACATTTAAAACAGATTGTTCAATACCCATTCCCTCATTCTTCCCAATAAATATATTTTGTGACATATTATTACCGTCCAGGCAGTAGCTTTGCGATTTCTGCCCATCTGTTCCCCAGTCTCTTGTGTGCCTGGTAAATAATTCTGTCTTCCTCTTCTGTCCAGGAGGTTTTCTTAACTTCTGGATTCAAGTGGTTATGCCACCTCTCCCTACATTGTTTTCCAATTCTCCCCTTTAAGTGCTTGGCAATAACAGACCAACGTTTCGGGCCGTATTTCTGTACAAGTTCTATCACCTTCAGATAAACACACAAAAATAACCTATGTTTTAATGTTATTTAATGAGTCAGTGTCATCATTCTTTAATGTTACAAGATCTCTAGAAAATTTCTAAAAATCTTTTATTCATTGGAAATATGGGAATAGAGTCCTCTACTTCCTGTTTGCATACTTTACGTTTCCTCAAGTTGGGAAACATTTAACAAAGATGTTTGGGGAATATTCTTAATTGTGATTCCCATACCAATGAAGGTCAAACTTACTCTCTGATCTTCTTCTTTGGTCCAAGGACCCTTGATGAGCTCAGGGTTTAGTACTTTCTGCCATCTGTGCTGGCATTGCACATCTGTTCGATTCTAGACAAATGAGATAACATATGCATTTCATGTAGATATGATGTGATCAGTACAAAGGAAGACTTTGTTGTAATATGACTTATACATAGATAATATACAATGAAAACATTCAATAACATTCTAGGGCACGTTTGGAGAGCCCACCTACCCTTCATTACTCATGGCTAAATAATATACAAAGAATATATCAAAGTTGCATCTAAGATTAGGAGCTCTGCCTCCTGAGGGCAACAGTCCTGCTATGTGAACAAGGGCCACCATATTCCACATATGGCTGTCAGTTTAACTTCACCCTAACCTCAGTCTGTTGCATGTGGAAGTACCTAAATGGATTAAGATTAAACCCTGTTAGAGATTCCATATTAAGGTCAGGATTTTATGAAAACCCAGTCTAATTGACTCCCATTCAAACTAAGAGATGTACTTCAATCTAGGACCACAAGAAAAGTGAATAAGGTAAGTGCTCCAAACTACGGCCTGCGGGCTGCATCCAGCCCACGGAGACCTTTTTATCTGAATAAAATAATATTAAATAAATAATTAAAACAACATCTATGTTTTGATTCTTTTTTATTTGGACCTCGAGTGTGTAGTCGGCCCCCAAACAGCTGTTTGATAGTTAATGTGGCCCGAGGGCTGAAAAGTTTGGAGACCCCTGTTATAAGAGCTTATAATCTCATAAGAAGGAAATGGCAAGTATATAATTAACAGAAGGGAGGACTGCAATCATATGCAAGAAGAAACCAAAGGAAAATGATACTGGGATGGGAAAGGGAATACTTCCTTAAGAGGAGAAATTATGTTTCCTTAGGAGGAGTCTGGAAACACCCTTGATAATGGACTTTGAAAGACATGCAGTAACATCACCAGGGACAAAAGCCCAGAGGAGGGAAAGCAGAAATGAATTCAGCTAAACCTGCTTAAAGAGAGGAAGTAGGAAACAGAACTGGAGCTGTATGTTGGGGCCATATGGGAGGGCCCTGGTGTGCTATGCTAGGTTGAGGCAACACATTTAATTTGTGAAACCAAGTCACTACTGTTGGTTTTGAAAAGATAATGCACAGCTGCATTTTAGAGAGCTCCATTTGACAATGGATGAAAAAGTGGAAAGCCACAAGTAGGGAGTCCAGTTAGGAAGGCATTATAATTAACCAGAGAAGAGGGAAGGGGGCCAGACCTGTAGAACAAGAAAGAGAATGAAAAGGGACTGTTGACAAAGGAATTCCAGAATCCTTAGTCGCTGCTTGGATGTAGGGGATGGAGAGTAGGGGATGGAAAGTAAAATAAGTCTAAAAGAACTTCAAAATTTTAGACTAGAGTACAAAAAGTATAGCTATTAAAAAAAATACGAAATTTCAAAGAAGCTGACTTGGGGGAAATAATCACAAGTTTAGTCATCTACAATGTAACAAATCATCAACATGCTAATTTTTATTATTCTAATAAACGAAAAGATAAAATAAGAAGCAAACATTCAAAAATGTAAAAATCTTTTAACGATATATTTAGAAATCCCAATTATATGCATTCTAATATACACTATAAGATATGGATGAGGCATTTCTCCCCCTACTTCTTATATATAACCAAATATGTAATGTCTTGATACTCTCGCCTAGAATATCTTACTTAAACTTTTGGGAGATGTATTTATTTATTTATTTTACAAGAAAAAGAAAAATTATTAACTTACCTGGAGATAATTGGCAATAACTTTCCAGTCATCTGTTCCATTCTGTTCTACCAGCTTCTTTAGTTTTTCATCCTAAGACATTTAAAGGTAATACTAGGATATCAGTCATTTACTATATAACTCTATTCAAGTTACAGTAAAAGGGAACCAATCCATTAATGCAATAAAAACAACTCCCTCAAATATCCAAATGCAACAGATAGTAATGTAATATACTGGTTTTGAGCATAGATTTATTTAGAGTCAGACAGACTAGAGTTTGAATCTTGACTCAGTTATGGATTAGTTGTGTAAGCTTGGGTACATCACTTTACTTCTCTGGGCCTTAGTATTGTTATCTATACAATGGGAAGGCTGATATCCACAAGGTTACATAAAGTAATTATGCAAAACATTTAGCATAATGTCTGACTTACTGAATAATTAATATATGGTCACTGTTAAAAGTTTTATTGTCAGAAGAAAAATGAACTCTAATGTTAGATTCAATAGACATTTAAATATGGCAATGGCTAGAAGCTTGAGTAAGAAATAGTTCAAATTCTATTTAGTTTGTTCAACCACTTTCATATAAAAAATGAATATCACTTTTCTTTATTAAACTTCAAGGCATGTATGATGTAAGAATATTAGTTTTTGTATAACTATATACCTAAATGAGACCAAACTTTAAATTAGAGTACAGAAGACACTAAACATCAGGGGAAATCTTTCAGTTCACAAGTGTCTTTCTAAATATGTTCCTAGAAGCAAAAGAGAACTCTCACATTTTTGCAGAGATATCTTTCACACACAATGTGGGTCCTCGGTACAACAGACATGGGAATTAGGAAACCACTGGTAACAACAGAACTTCTACATCTCTAAGGACCATTCAAGTCACAACCTCCATGGATAAAATAAGCATTTACCATGGACCTTGTTGAAAATCCTGCCTGCATACCAATAGGAGCTCTGACTTAAATGAAGTAGGGTAGAATGAAATTGAAGAAGAATCAATAACATTACTTCTAACATAAAACCTTTAAAAAATCAGTTGAAAAAATTTTGAAACTTTAAAGAAAAAGCAACTTTTCCCAGACATTAATAATTTTGCTCCTTAAATAGTTAATTCCTAAAAAGATCAAGCTTTTGATAAGCGAGCAGAAAAAGGTGAGAGGCAGATGTATCTCCATCCATCATTATTGCTTTTAGAACATATACATCCATGTATATTGCTCTGTGAAATATTATATATCAAGAATGTTAAATGAATTCATTGTAATAAGACAACTTCTGTGAGTGTTTTGCTTTATTCTTTTTTTTTAAATAGCAATTCATTCATTTGTTCAGAGAACATTTGTTAATATTGCACTTTGTGTCAAGCAATTCAAGGTCCAGAGAACACAAAAATGAGCAGATGTGTAGTCTACTGGGGAAGCATGTATGTTGAACAACAATAAGTAAGATCATGCATCCAATGATTGGAGGATGCATCCAACCTATCTGGGGAAGTCAAGGATGGCTTCACAGAAGAGATGGTATCTTCACAGGTAATGAAGAAGTAGTAAGAAGTTGTGGGGTAAAAGGACAAAAAACAGAATGGACAGAGGAAAACACAGATGAAGCACAATGTAAGAAGAGGACAAAGAGCTACAAAGAGGTTAGAAATGGATGGCATAGCGTACATGTCAGGGAGTGGTGAGAGGTAAGCACGCTGCACAGGCAGGCTAGGATAAGATTTCAAAGAGCCTGCTAATGAATTTGAACCCCTGTAGTTCAGATGAAGTTTGTTTTTTCATAAATTGATACATTCTAGGTTTTCCCCCATGTTTTAATGACGTGATTGGTTACCTCTTCCCTGGTCCACCTAGTTTTCCCCAAGTGACGCTTTCCAGACTTTGGAAGCAGCCCATCATAGTCATGGTCACACATCTCAATGTCTTCATCATCTTCATCACTGCTGTATATGCTGGCAGAAATAAAAAATGGGCAGATGAAGATTGAAACAAGAAAATTTAAACTATTGGATTTTACAAAACTTTCACAAAGATTCCTCAAAAATCTTTTCAAAAGTTGTGAAGATAAAACTTTGAAAACTTGCATAACAAGATTGTTTTCAGCATTCTGTTGCTCTAGTAATATAAACTGGTTCTGCTGTTACTGGTATCCACAGATACGCCAAAGGACCTGGCACTTTCTTATTGCTCTGCATGTTTAAACCTGCTGTTACTGTTAGACCAGTGACAAGTTACACATTTGGCAACCTTCCAACCAATGAAGGTTTAAGTTTAAGACTTAATGTTAAGGACAATAAAAGGATTGAGAGCCCATGTCCTTAATGTAAGTACACACTCAAAATCTTTGGCTTACGTCACATCATTTACATAATATTTCCCAAATACAATACCTAACTTCATCATATTATTCCAATGAGACTGATATTTTATTAAGAGAAAAAAATTCAGGAAGTAATACACCCAACAATATAATAATAGTCATCTCAGAAAGATTAGAAGATCAAGAGAATGTAAGAGGAAAGGATTTAAAAACCTGAGGAAGGATAAGACCATCAAGTGATCAAACTGCTTTATAAATAACATTAATATCAAATAGTTCAAAATTCCAGGCCAGACTGATCCAACTTGTGGCCATGTCAGTTTCCGGAGCAACTAAGTGAATAATTAGGCCACTTGACAGTCAGAATCTTACCTACTCTTGTTTTTTTCTACCTCTGACTGAATAGTATTTGTAATATCTTAAAATGTACCTAATTCAAAACTGAGGGATTCCCCTAGATGGGTTTAAAAAGAACCCATTACTGTTTTCACGAGTCCTGTTTTTTTTTTTTACCTAGCTAACCAAAACTATGAATTTTGATGACTTTTGAAGTAACTATGTACTTAGTGTTGATTAATCACATATAGAATAGATGAGAGTAATTTTATAGCCTCAGTTTACATTTAGTTATAATTTATTATTAAATTAAGATGTGAGGAAAAATTACACTATTTTAGAAACTTTACTAAAATTATTATTGTAATATGGAGACATTCATAAAACGGAGACCAGTAAAAATAATAATATAAAGCAATTTCATAATGCAACTTACTATTTTTAAAAAAGAAAATTTATATTCATATCAGGTTTGTCTTCTGAAACTAACATAAGTGTATATTATCCACCCTTCATAAGTCAAGGAAAAATGATCAATAATTATAACAATTTCCCTTTATTTAAAAATTAAATTAAAAATATTATTATCAGCCCAGAGCTATAGTTCATGATCTTCTGAAAGGTTCACGAAGTCCTTGGAAAGCCCCCAAATGAAGTGGCACCCTTGTGAAGTATCATAGATACCAAGAAAGCCAGAGTAATCTGAAACTGGAGTTTATAGACTCAACTCAATTTAACTTTTTAGGTTTGGCTGGATCTGGAGACTACATGTTCAGAATTGAGGACTACATTTTCCAACCTAATAACAGGGTGGGTGGGCACCTCTCCGAAACAGCTCAACACCCAGGAGCAAGCAACACATTCAGCGGTCCATAGGGGGCAGCAACATCAGGTGAGAGAACAGGCATCAACTAGGACTAAGGTTCTGGAGGTAAAGTTGCCAGTTCTAAGTTCTGCCTCCACCTAGCTGCGTGCCTTGAACAAATCACTTCCTCTCTCTCAGGACTTCAGTTCCTCGCATATACATAAGGGCTTGAATACTATTTCTAAGGTACTTTCCAGTGCCAATAAATGATGATTCCATGTCTTCCTCGCCGCTTAAAACTTAAGCACAGGAGAGGTGTGCAAAAGCAAAGTCTCGGGGAAAACGTGGTGCGTGACTTCTGCAGGTCCTGAAGGGCCATGAGGTGAGCAGGGCGAGCCAAGAGCTGCTCACACAGCTTCCAGTCCATCCGCAGACGAGGCACAGGGGCTCGCCTTTGAGATTTGCATGCGATTTCCTTGCTCTAAGTTGTCCCAGTCGCCTAGGTAGCATGATTAATTTCTACTAAGGACCTGAAATAACTTTTCCTTTATGGGCTCTGACAAGATCTCAGACCCAACAGTCAGAGAAATTTCAAAGGCTGATTTCAGGCTTCATGCACTCGACTCCCCCACCTGCTAGACCTGGTGTGGTTACAACAGTACAACTATGAATATTACATTCTGTCAAGGAAACAAACCGTGCAAAGAAACGAAAAAAGAAAAAAGGTGTTGGGGGTTGGGAAGAGGGAGGGGAGCGGGAGGAAGTGCCTTGTGGCCGCTACTGTGATTCTAGAAAAGGGGTTCAGAGTCATTTCGCTGACCTGGTTAATAATCCTTAACGAGTTGAATCTCGCTCTGCAAAAAACGGCTACGAGCCCGCAGCCGGGTTTCTCTTCCCCCTGAGACAGGTTCAAGGCTCCCGCCCCTCCAGGCCGCCTCCCCTCTCGGGTACCTGGGAGCCGCAGGGAACCTGCGTGGCCCCGCCCCGCGGGGACAGCCGAGGGCGCCCTGCGCGGAGCTCCCGGCGCGGAGCCGCCAGCGTGCCTGCCGCCAGCACCCGCTCCCAGCTCCCTGCTCCACCTCCTCCCAGTTTCTGCTCAGAAAAAATAGGCGACCTCAGCTCTCTACTGTTAAGTCCCCCAAAGTGAAGGTGAAACCGCTTCGGAGCAGCACCGGGAGCGGCCCGGCCCGGCCCAGGGCTAGGCGTAGGGAGTCAGGCCCCCCGCAAGTCGCCGGCCTTTTCCTCCCGAGGCCAGACTTGCTTTGGCGCCGCTCTCCTCCGGGCTGGGCAGGGTTCGAGGGCGCTGCAGCAGGAAGCACCCCACGCTCTTCGCAACTTCCCAACGCAGCGCGGGGACCAGCGACAGCCGGTTCAAAAGCAAATTAGCACAAGCAAAATCCAACAACCGGAGGGCAGGGGGGTGGATTTGCTTTGCCTCTAGGGACGTTTCCCCAGCACCTCTTGGCCAGGGTGCGTCCGCCCGGGCCACCTCAGTCGGTGGGAAGCAGGGTGCGGGGAGGAGCGGCGACCTCCGCCGCGTCCACGTGTGCGCGCCGCGCCCGGACCGCCAGCGGAGGGGAAGCGCCCGCGGGCACTGCGTCCCGGTTGCGCGGCAGCAGCCTTAGGTGCTGCCCGCGTTGGTGCCTTTCCGTTGAATGGCAACAGCGACGGGCCGCCGAGCTGGCCCACGCACCCGGCCGTTTGCAGGGAGCTCCGGCGCGTTTATTCTGGGAAGTCCAGGGACGGGTGTTAGCGGGAGCGCCAACAACTGACAGTTCCGACGAGTCACTTCTCGCCTCTGCTCCCTGTTCCCCTCAGTCCGGCCAGATCGTAAAGGGGCTTCGCCCATCCACCCCAAGTGCGGTGACATGTGCGGCGCGGGCCTGTCCGCAATGTTTGTATTAGAAAGAAAACCCTCCCAGAGAATAAGGATTAAAGCCTTCCAAACCAGGGCTTAAAACAATTTGCAGTTGTAGAAACCCCTTTCCTCCCGTAAAATCTTCTTTCCAACCGCCTGTCAGCTGACACGCTTCTTCGCCTCCATAATGAATGAAATTTAAATGAACTACCTGCAGCTACTAATCAATCCGGCATTTCCCCCTATATCTGCCATATGCTCTGCACTTCCAAGTCCAAGCATATAGTAACGCACCCAGCAATTACTGTGCAACTCCCTCGCCGACGCCTCCGGCATCAGGCCAGGGACCCAGTGGGCTCCCTGGGGCTGCAGGGCAAAGCTCTGCCCTCCGCTGGAACGTGCTGCTTTTTCTCCTCTAGAGAGATACGTATCCCCATGCAACCTGCAAAATGAGCCGCAGGGCGCGCTTCCCGAGGTCTTTGATATATTTCCTGCATAGTTTCTTCCATTCATCAGTCTCCTGAGCGGCTTCTGCTGCCGAGACAGAGGCTCCAGATCCTCACAGGATCTGACAGCCCCGCACAAGAGCCGGGAATTCATTTCCACCTGCTCTCCTGGAGCCTGGCGCCCCGCGAGCCCCCACCTGCAGCCGCCCGCCCCGGCCCCCCGTTACCTGTGCCGGGGTCTCCGGGCCATGGCGCGGCGGGCGCGGGACTCCGCCGGGAGCCGCGGGGACCGCAAAGGGCTGCCGCCTCCCGCTGCCCGCCGCTTGCCTGCGTCCCTCCCCGGCTGCACAGCGGCGCTCCGCACGGCCGGGGCGAAGTTTCTCGGGAGAAAGAGGAGGAGGAGGAAGAGGAGGAGGTCGCAGAGGAGGAAGAGAAGGAGGAGGAGGAAACAGGTTGATATTAAAGTGTAAACTCTGTAAACAGATGCCATCAAACAAAGAGCTTTGGACACTCCCCCTCCCGCCAAATCTGGCGCCCCTGCAGTGCGCACGCGCCCTGCTGCCGCCTCCGCGGTCGCCTCGGCTGCCGCCGGCGGGGTTGCCGGGCGGCCCGGCCGCTGCTCCCCTTCGGCTCTCGCGCCGCCGCGCTGCGCCTGGCGCGCCGCAGAGCCTGGGCGGTTCGCGGGCGGAGAGCCCAGGGCCAGGGAGGGGAGGCTTGGGGCCGTGGCGGCGCCCTTTCCTGCGCAAACCCCGCTCCTCGGACCCGGCCGCCAGGGCCCGCGCCACGTCCCGCTGATGTCGCCTCCCTCCTGCTCCGCGGCCACACCACCGTCGTCCCACTCGGAGTGTTTGCGGGCACCAGACCCGGAGCTCGCTGAGCTCTGACTCACTGTCGCGGGGGCGGCAAGTGGCGGGAGGCGGGAGCGGGTACTCCCGCATTGAGGAAGGGGTTTTAGGCAGGGGTTAACACTCGGGAAGCCGGGGTGGCTCAGTGGGTTAAGCGCTCACTTTGCAGCGCCGGGGACCAGGGATCGAATCCCGGCCCCGGCCCGAGCGGAACCGTATGCTGAACTGGGAGCTCCCCCAGTTCAGTTCTCTCTCTGTCTCTGTATCTCTCTCTTTCTCTGACAAAAAGAAAGCAATAAAAATAAATAAATAAATATTTAAAAAAATAAAAAATAAAAAAAATAAAACTCAGCTCCCTGGACATGTGGGAATGGGGTAGTAGCCGGGAGGGAGGGGTCGTAGGAAATGGGACCATATGTTTTTCTAGGATATTTGGCTAGGTCCTCTTCAAAGGTAAATTAAGAATATCTTTAACTTGTTAGTGACAAAGGACACAAAATACGAGTGGGGCTGGAACGATCACCGCGCACAGACCCCGAAGGAGCTTTTACTCATCCCAGACCCGGAGGCGACCACACCACCTTCCTATAGTCACGTGCCCTTCACTCTCACCCAGGCACACGGCCGGCCCCACCCACTCTGCCCTGGCGGCGGGCACCCACCACACACCTCTGCCCGGCTCGTGCAGCGCGCGCCCTGGATTACACACCTGCAAACTCCAGGGGGTTCCAGATAGCCCGCCCCTAGCAGGACTCCGGAAACCCCATGTTTGCATGCGTGGTTTTAAAAGTTAAACAATTTCTGATACGGGGGTCGATATCCATGCTTAGTGTCATTTGAGGGTTCATTTTAAGAGATAAAAATCATCCAAGACTTCAGTATGAATTTAACTAGGGGCTCCTGAAGAAGTAAGGGGAGAAGATCAGTGCTGAATTTATAAGGATTGATGATTGGGGGATTTTAGGGGAGTTTTAGTTTTACTTCCGTTTATAGATTTGTACCCTTGGGGATTTTTTTTTTTTTTTCATTCTCTGTACACTCTAGTTTATTTTTCCTTTAATCTTATAGGAGTTTGAGACTTCTGCTGACTGGGTTTGTGGGTGTCCCATGTGCCCCAGCAGTTCAAACTTAGCTCAGAAAGCATTTTTCTTACTAAAAAAGCCTTTTCTTACTGAAATGAGTCATAATTTTATTAAATGGTGAAACATGCTAGGTTTCAAGACTTTATCTGGTGTTAAAAACTTTGTTTCTTAAAAAATTGAAATATTGTATAAATCCTTATCAAATATTTAGTTGTTAGTAAGCTTTTAACATTCCTTTCGTGAAATATCTCAAAATTACTATGAGATATTTCAATTCACAACTCTGAAAGACAAGCCATTTGCAAGTTAATAATATATATTTAAAGCCAATATTTTATTTCTAGATTCTATAATAAAGTTGTTTTCTCCATACTAAAGAAAAATAAACACATTTCAAAAAAATCTAGAACAAACATTTAGAAACCACCCCTAAAGGAATTGTGTTCTGTCTTTGGGATTGCTTTATGAATCTAATGGCATGTTTCCCAAATTCTGAGCCTCTTTGGCACAATGAGACTATCAAAGCCATTCCTGAAGTAAGTTAGTAATCTCTTTCCCAAGATTCTTAAGAGTCGGAACTTCTCTATGGGTTTTAAACGCCTTTTTTAAGTGAAAATATACCAAATTCAATTTTATATCTTTTAGTCCCTTTGTGCATAATTTTCTGTATGTCGTTTTGAGAATTTATAATATTTTTATTCCCCAGACATTTTGATATATGAGTTTACATTCTTCCTTATTTGTGTGACAAAAATATATCTGGGAACAAGTACAGCCCAATAAAATTACACATGCAATGCTTCTTACTAGCCTAATTTGGGATATATTGCCATCTGATAAGTAGAAGGAAGAATAGCATGAAATGGAGTGATAAATTCTTGTGTGGATAAAAATATATTTTCAAAGACACTGCAGAATGTTACTGTAACTACACACTTCCTTTCTCCACTGACAATTATTACAAGTGCATTTTTAAATGACAATTTTATATTTTTTGTCACTCATTTTTTTTTTAAGATCTGCTGCATCAGCTAGTTTAGCTCTGGCAGGGCTGGGATAGAGCTAAATTCAGACACAGGCTTTTATTTACAGTGTACTAGACAGGGGTCAGCAAATTTTTCTGTGAGGGGCTGGATAGTAAATATTTTAGACATTGTGGGCTGTGTTGCTTATTCTTCTACGTTTCTTTTTTTAGTAACTCTTTAAATATGTGAAAACCATATTGAGATTGAAGACGGTATTCAGTCTGTAGGCCATAGTTGGCCAACACTAAAGCAGTGATCCTTACTCTTTAATGTATATCAGAATCACTGGGTGTGCCCATGAAAATGTCACAGTCCCAGGCAGTCCCCCTACAGACTGGTATTGGGGAGGTCTGAGGCAGGCCCAGGAATCTGCATATTAAACTAGCATGCAAATGGTTTTCCTGGAAGCAGCCTCCAGATCACTGATTGACAGTCTTGATATTAGAGTGAAGGTAGGCTGGTTCAATACATGTTTACCTTTTCCAGTTATTTCTCCCCATGTTCCCTTACTTCGTTCTCTTTCACCTCTCGTGTGGTGAGGACTCAGGCTCTCAATAACTGGAAATAATTCAAGTCCATGGGAAAGTTGGTGCCAGTGACCACAGGGTTGTGGCAGACTATTCCTTCTTTCTTTACTACTAAACTTCAGCCTCATATCTGAAAAGAGAGAAAAGGAATCACTTGATCACTTGCTTATTATCATGGTTATCCTCAGGAAAGCAAGCACTTCATTAAGTATTTTATTTTACTCTAAACAATGGGGCAGGGCTGAACAAAGAAAGATGTATAAAAGATACATCCCAGCTTTGTTGCTTCTGATTGCTGAGAAATCCTGGGCATGTGGTGAGTTTTTACTAACCTATGATCAGTGTCTCAAAGATGAATGAGGATTATCTATGGTGTTGAGATACCAGGCTTTAGGGGCTCCATGTCTCTAACCACTCACCTTCCTCCACCCCCTCAATTCAATTTGGTTCAGAGCATTAAGAGGGAAATAATTACAGTAAACACCAAATGTCGAAAGTACAAACAATTCTTGATCATTTCAGTTAATGAATAACAGCTGGAGTATGTATATAGAAATCCATGGGTTTGAGATAATCCTCATGTTGGCTCACAGAGAAACCTTTTGGCAATGACAATGGGGGAAGTGTTACCTTAATACAATGTTTCCTAGAACCTCCTTGTGAGATAGTGACCAAACAAATGGTTCCTTGGTTAGGCATTTCCTGTGTATTTCCACCCTCCAGATTTTCATAAACTTATTTATTCCTATGACAGCCATTTTAACAGAGACTTGAATAAAAGGTATGTGTTTTCTCATTAAGGGGGAAGGACATTCCAGAGGAAGGGAAAACAGCAAACGTACACAGTCAGGAACCACAAGCCATGTTCCAAGCATAGGAAACAAGGAGCAGTTCAGGTTGCCTGGAATAAAGAGAGTTAGCTTTTTGTTTTGTTTTGTTTTTAAATTATTGTTTTGAGAGAAAGTAAGAGAGAGAGAGAGAGAAGAGAGAAGGGCCCAGAGCAGTCTGCATAGTTGTACATAATTGGTTGTGACATCGTTTTATTCTACACAGGTAGATGCGGGGCTGTGTGAGGTGGGAACGAAACTGAGGACAGTTGGAAGGTAAGCACTCATCCTTCTGAGCTATCCCAGCATCCCAGAAAAGCTAGCTTTGAAGACCAGCCAGATCACAGCCTGTGTGTGTTGAATGAAAGAGCTACCTTCTGTGTCATTAATCTAACAGTATCATCAGATAGACTGGAGCGAGAAGTAGGTGAAGGGGAGGAGGTCAGTTAATGGGTCTGGACTAGGACAGTAACCCTAATTGGAAAGAAAAGGAAGGGGCAGATCAGAAGAACATTGCAGAGGCAGATTCTTCAAGACTTAAGTTAGCAACTGATTGGAAGGCTTTTGGAGGCACCATTAATAGAAATAGGGAAGTTAAGAGGGGAAGAGAAGTGTATGCTAAGGAGATTCAAAGAGGAAAGTTAGTTTAGATTTTGCTATGTTAAGCTTGTGGTTTCTTATGGAAGAGGTCTGGTAGAGTTGTTCAGCAGGTGGTAGAGATTGGGATCAGACCCTGCCAGAGAAGTCAGGTTAGGACATTGGTGTGCTAGAGTGAAAATTTGTGAGGCAGTACTTCCACACAGACACTATTTAAAATGAAATCACATAAACTTACAATTAGATATGTTTTAATATGTAATAAATATTTAAAACATCATTTCCCAATTATTTTGCTATACTTCACTATTACGTATGCTTTTGAAGCTATCTCTATTACATCTGCATGGTGGAAATACTATGTAAGGTAAGGTAAGGTGTACACATTTTCCCAATTTTGTATTGAATGAAGTCATGTGAGTAGCTTGCAATAGGCTATACTTGGGAATTTACATCACAAAAAGTAGCAAATGCTACAAATAAGGGCTCCTCACCTCACCACACCCCCCCCTCCAAATTTGTTAAACATTGACCTGAGCGATAATGAATAAATTCTATATTTAAGATTATCTGTGGGGAGGCCAAGATGGCTCAGCAGGTTAAGTGCTTGCTTTGCAGCCCTGGGGACCGAGGATTGAATCCTGGCCCCGGCCCGTGCAGACTCATGTGCTGAGTTCGGGTATGCTTCCCATGTAGAAGGCTCTCATTTTGGTTCTTGCCGCCCTCCTCCCCCACCGGGTTTGGCTCCTTGCTCATGGAGGCATGCCTCCTATGGGGGAGAACCCCAGACCAGTTTCCGCCATGCGCGGCCCCTGCCCTTGTGAGTGGAACGAAACCATGTTGAAAACTGATGATGTACAACTATGAAGACTGTTCTGGGCCCTCCCACTTCTCTCTGTCTTTGTCTTTCTCTGTCTCTGTCAAAAACAATAAAATATTTTAAAAAAGATTATCTGCATGAAGGTAATAATTGAGTTATATCATGAATGTGCTAATATGCATTTGTATAGAGAGATGGCCAAGGAAACTCTTTGGAGAATACTTAAGAGGTTCAAAGATGAAACTGAGACTATGGGTGGGTGGTTAGGGTAGATGGAGAGACTTGGTGGGAGTAAGACAATTATATATATATATATACTTTGAGAAACATTATTTTAGGGCAATTTTCAAATATTTTTTACTTGTGAGCTACAATAAGAAACTTCATTCATTCACTCACTCACAAAGAGCTTAAAAAAAAAAAAAAGTTTCACAAAATAGTACTCATTCCATATACTCCCATCCCTGTAATCTGGTATTTTCTGTTCTGTTCTGTTCTGTTCTATTATTCTGTCCTATCCTATCCTATTCACTAATACATCCTGGTCAGGAACCCTGCATTGTTTAGTGCCCTACTGATGGATAGTAAACCACATTTGAAAAACACTGCTAAGAGGATGGAGGTCTTACCTTTTTCTACTTTAGAAAAGATGGTTTTTTGGAATAGCAACATTTTCCTCAAGCTACAGTCCTATCTTTTCAAAACTCTTGAGGAAAGTCCTCAAAACCAGTTTACAGAATTCATTTTCCCCCGTGTCTTCTCCCAACTGTTCTTAGCCAATTCCTCCTCCCTCTCCATACTTCCCCCACATGTTATAAATGTAAAATAGCAGCTTTCAAAAAGTCAACAAAATAGCAAGCTTTTATTAATAGAAATTGTAGCAGAAAACAACAACAACACTTAGAGGATTATAAGAGTAGCAGAATGACAAGGTATCCAAGCCAGGGTCATTAAATGTATAGGCAGATGGGCCTCATATTCCAAACCTTCAAAATGTGGAGGTTATAGTAGAGAGCTTTAAAGCTTCCAGTCTTTAGTATTCTGTTTTCCCAAAATATCTAGGTCTTCTATTAATCACTATATACCTGACAATGTTTTCATAGTTCCTTTTTATTGATAAATACAGAGAGTATTTACTCAGCATTGAGCACTGTGCTAGGCATGGACTTGAAAGAAAAAAGTGGGCCTTTTGTTAGATGATTCAGGGTCTTTTCCATTCTTATTGTCACCACTTTCTTCTAGGTTATCATTACTACACCTTGAACTACCATTAAAGCCCCTAACTAATTTTCCACTCGATGATCTCTTTCTACCCCACCCATTCTCACCTCACCACTGGATCAATCTCACCATAACCACTTTGGGCAATTTAGTCATATGTTTAAAAACCCATAATTGGCCTCTTAATGCTGAAAAGATAAGATCTGAACTCCTTAACTTGGCATTCCCTATCTTGAGCTTGCTTTGGCCTCTGCCCACACACCCTTACCCGCAGGGGTAATGGTATTTAATAATTGGTGGCTCAAGTAATGACCAAGTAGAACGGGCCTAGCTATAAACAACTTGCATAGCTTGACTGGGATGCATTGCTGGATGTCATTCTGCTTTACAGTACAACCTACCTGCCAACCTTATCGCCTATCACGTTCTGTTCAGTCCATTTCCTCCCCCCAGAAACCATTGGCAATCTCAGGGCCTTTGCTTACACCATGTCGCTGCCTGCAATGCCTTCCTTCCTCCCCTCTGCTTACATAAGTGCCCCCAGCCATCCTTCAGGCACCACTGAAGCCTTGCCTTCCTTCTGAAGTCCTCACGGCTTTCCCTAATGCACAATCATCACTTCCATCTGGGAGTTGTGCTAATGCCTACCTTCCATGCCTTTAGTGAGCATATGGCATATATTACCTTCCTTTGTATTTATTTGCTTATCTATCTATCTATCTATCTATCTATCTATCTATCTATCTATCTATCTATCTATCTATCATCTATCTATCATCTATCATCCATCCATCTATCTCTCTATCATCTATCTATCTATCTCTATTTTTTGTAGGGTATCTTATCTCATCTTGAGAATTGATTATAAGCCAGAAGGATCTTGCTCTTTATTTTTTATAAGGTGCTTTATCTCATCTTGAGAAGTGATTATAAACTGGAAGGGAGGGACGGTATCTTCTGCCTTTCTACAAGCTAAATTCCTGGAGCAGGGGTTTAAGCACAAGTATCCATGAAATATTTGTAGTGCTGATAACAACTGATGAATTAGTTGGAGCTGTTGTGTGTGTGTGTTTTAAATATACTTACTAATGCCTTATATTTGGGTTTTGGAGTTTACAACAGGCTTTTCATATAGTACCTCATTTAATCCTCAAGCAGTTCTTATCTTTCTGTTGTTTCTGCCTATGGTTCCCCCCACCCCATATTAATTTTCCCATTTTGGGGTGCGGGTAACTAAGGTTGAGAAAGATGAAGTCATACATTGAACAGCTGGGATTATCCAAACTGTGGCCCACGGGTTGCATGCAGCCCAGGATGGCTTTGAATGAAGCCCAACACAAATTTGAAGACTTCCTTAAAACTACTGGTATACAAGATTTTTTTTTTTTTTTGCAAGCTTTTTCTTAGCTCATGTACTATCGTTAGTGTTAGTGTGGCCCAAGAAAATTCCTCTTCCAATGTGGTCCAGGTAAGCCAAAAGGTTGAACACTCCTGATTTAAACCCAGGTTTTTTATTCCAAATCTTGAGTTCTTTCCACTATTCTAAGGTAGCCTCCAACTTTTAATTGCTACACTTTGTTTTCCTGTAATTCTTCCCAAATTGTGAAAACCTCACATGGATTCAATTCAGTCCTCAAGTAAAGGTTGATAACCTTAGAAGTTATATCAAAATCATTGCTATCTTACGAGCAATGCTCTCTTTCTAATATTTGTATGGACTGCTGTCCTTTGGGCATCTTGACTCTGAAGTTGTTTTCTTTCAAAGTATTTTTTCCCCATATATTATTGGTAGGAATCTTATTTCTTCCCCCTCTACTCTATTTTTACATATTTATCTCCATTTACTTAACATATCTTCATAGATTGTAGAATTCTATTTATTTCCCACAAGGAGCCATCCATTTTAAAACTAGTCATAAAATCAATGAGTGTTTAATTCCAGCAAATATGAAAAGCTTTCTTTGTTTTTGTGAAATCCATTTAGTAAGAACTGGCATCTTTTCTAATCATTAGTATGCCTTTTACTCCTTTTTCCCTCCTTCCCTTCCTTCTTCCCTCTCTTCCTCCCTTCCTCTCTTTCTCTTCTCCTTTCCTTCCTTTCTTTTTTCTTCATTCCTTCCTTTCTTCTCTCTCTCTTCTTTCTCACCCTCACTCTCTTTCCTTCCTTCCATTCTTCCTTCTTTCTCCCATTTCTCCCTTTCTTTCTTTTTTTCTCATTTAAACCCAGAGTTTAAGAAAATAAAGTTTTTAACCCCAGCAGTACAAGAGGAAGGAAATAGCTTTAAGGGTGCTATTACTTCTCTTTGGCCCTTCACATCAAGTGGACTACATCACTAAAAATGTTTACCCTGTTAGGATAAAGTATATAATTCTACTCTTTCCATTGAAATTTATTGTTAGAAATATAAAAAACTTGTGGAAGTATAAAACCAATATGACAAAGTTGTGATATCATAGAGATGACTTTTTCTGATTTACTTTTCAACATTTGTAATGGTTCTAAGGGAAATAAATAAAAATAGTCAACTTGTTTATGAAAATATCAGTTCCAAGAATTATCTTAATTTGGTCTAAATATTTGTGTTAAGCAAAACATTTTACTTTTGCAAAGAAAATAGCCTCTAAGAAACTATAGCAAAGTGTTTATAATCCTTTTTATTAAAATTCTAAGAATGTCCCAAGTGCTGGCATTTGTAGGAGCTTGGGGAGGCTCCTCTGATCCAATCTGAATGGAGGGCAGAGAGCACGTTTACAACTGCAAGGCAAAACTTTGTTTGAAACATGTTAGGTATGGCCAAGGTCTATAAAAGTTCTAATTTACATTTTAGTCTCTATTACATATAGTTTATTTTCTGAAATGTTTATAGTGCTTTTTCTTTCTTTTAAATAACTGGGAGTTAATGATGGTATTATAAAGCCTTTAAAGTGTAGTGCATATGCAAAACCTTTTTAGAGGTAAGATGCCTATCTTTAAACTATCACATTTTTTATCATAGTTTGAGATATAGACAGATAGATGGTAGATGAAGTAGGTTTTACTAATATTTAAAACCATGAGAAAAAAATTTTTCCCCTGAAATGTACTCAAAGGTGCCTTTTAGTATGTGAATACCAGAATTTTCATGATAATAATGTTGATTCAAATCCCCAAAGAATTTCATAGGGAGTAGGTTTCTTTGAAAATGTAAGATGGGAGCAGATTTTATTAATGCAAAACCTGATGCAGTTCCTGTGCAGTGATAGACAATCTTGTGCCATGTTTGGCTCTATAGGTTCCTTTTGAAGACCGTCAACAGGTTTTGCATAGAATGACTCATTTGAAAGAATATGCCAAGCAGTTTTGAAACTAGAAATGGCTGATTTGTTGGTATTCTCACTAAATGAATGGCATCACTACCCTTTCAGTTGGTCAAGCTAGAAGCTTGGGAGTCACTCTAAACTCTCTCTTGTCCACCCTCCCTCCCCCAGGAAGAAAGGAGAAGGGAAATAAGAGGTTCAAATTTCCAGCTATAAAACAAATAAGTCATGAGGAATATAGTCAACAATATTGTGATAGCATGGTACAGTGTCAGAGGGTTACTGCATTTATCATGGCGACCACATGTTGAATAAGTATGGTGTACACCTGATACAACATCGTATGTTAGCTATAGTTTAATTTAAGAAATCTTTAGAAAGAGCTAAAAAGAAATAAAAATATAAACTCTCTTGCCCCCAAATCCAATCAGGTACAAACTCCTGCTAACTCCACTTCTTCAAAAATTGTCCTGTAGTTTCTCTCCTTTTTATCCCCTTATTGCCACCTCACGTTAGACAGGTATCAACTCCCGGATGCTGAGGCTAGACACATCCGCCTGTCAGACAGAAACATTTATAAACCTAGACCTGGCCATAATACTTTTTTTGCTTAAAATATTGCTTGTAGCAATGGCTCTTGATCAGAATATAGTGCTACCTTGGTATTTGTAGTTAATTGGTTCTGGAAGACGTGATGAGTACCCAGAATGACAAGTACCAAACAAATGACAAATACCAGGACAAAATTTTTACGTCAAAATGCATTACACACCAAATTTGATAAGTTTCAAAGCAGTTGAGTACCAAGCTATGACTGTATCAGGGTCATCAGACTACCCACCCGTGTGTCTCTGACCACTTTGACCAATGTCCTCTTCACCCTCAAAAACAACCAACTTAAAGACTCTTCATGGCTTCATGTCATACTTATGGCCTAGTAAGAGTCCATGTGTATGTGTCACCACATAGGCCACGAGGATCTGTGCACAGATACTTTGTTCATTCTGATCCTCTGCTTGCTGCTCTCCTCCTATCCTGCTTTGGTGACCAATTGGCCTTTTTGCTCCAGCAAGTCTTTCAGGCACATTGTGAATGCCTCAGTACCCGCAGGGTACTTGTGTTATATCCAACATTGGTTTCATGTCTTTGTCACCCTCTGGAACAGTAGGTCTCATATTTTAGTGCCATACAAATTGTCATTCAACAGGCGGATGCCTAAGTAACGCTAACCAGAGAGTCTAATTCAGCAGGCCCCCTGGGATTCATTTTTATTAGGCACCATCAGGTGATACTGAAGCAAGAAGTACCTCAGAGGCCAGCATTTGGGGTTTTAGTAACTGAGTTATTTTCACTATGTAGATATTCCATAAATCTTTAAGGTACTGGGTTAGATTGAACATAGTTTTTAATTCAAGAGTTGTATCAATGTCAGGATTTGTTAGATCTTTTGCCTATCTTTCAACTTTTCCCTCAACAACAACCCTATATGTTGTGGCCGCCCATCTGGCTGTCTTAGGAAGTAGCACCCCTGCAAGATCTTAGCAATGAAGAATCTGACACTCAAGACAGTAAAAAATTACATTTTATCAATAAAATGGACAAGATATTATCTGTGATTTTTCTTCAGTTACACAGATAATTGGGTTTCCTGATGAGTAATGCTGCCCAGCAAAATTTCATGCCAGCTCCATATTTACTTTAAATTGGTTTTGTGGCCTATGTTTTTAAAAAGGAAAAAACAAAACAAAACAAAAAACTGGCAACGCTAATTGTAGCAACATATTTTATTTCACCTGATATATAAAAAATATTATCATTTAATGCAAATCAATATTACAAATTATTAAGAAGCTATTTGGCATTCTTTGTTTCTGGTCCTAACTCTTTGAAATCTGGTATGGGTATCATACTTACAGAACATCTCAACTCAAATGTTAAATTTTCATCAGAAATACTTGAACTGTTATTAGAATTAATAAAATGTACAATTGAAAAAGTAAATTTACATACCTAAGTTATTTCAAAACATACTTAAAAGTTTTCCAGTAATTGAAGCAAGTGTCAGGTTTTAAACATATCATTAAATTAATTAAAAGTAAATAAAATTAAAAATTTAGTTTCTCAGTCACATAAGCCACACAGTTCAATTGTGCAATAGCCATGTGTACCTAATAGCTACTGTATTAGACAGTGTAGCTATGGAACATATTATTGTTCAAGATCAGATACCTATTAATCAGTTATCTTCAAGCTATTGATACTAACCCTTATCATTTTCTTAAGAATCAGATTTGTAGAATTCCTGAATGTTATAAATAAGGTAACTTTTTGGGGATGCCAGGATGGCACAGCGGGTTGAACACTCATTTTGTAGCCCAGGGGTCTGAGGATCGTATCTGGCCCTGGCCTGGCCCCATATGCTGAACTAGGGTTTGGCCCCCAGTTCAGTTCTCCCAGGGGTGAGCTTCCCATGTGGGAGACCCTCGGTTCAGCCCCCAGCTTGTGGGGTCGTGCCTCCCATCTGGGAGGCCCCTGCCTAGTCCCTGTCCTGGGCTGACCCCACCTACCTGTGTGGAACAAAATTATGTCAAAAACTGATGATGTACAATTATGGAGAATGCTTTGGGTCCTCCTCCTTCTCTCTTTCTCTCTCTGTCCCTGTCTCTCTCTCTCTCTGTCAAAAACAATAAAATAAATCTTAAAAAAAATAAGAAAAATTTCCCCAATAGATTATACTTAGATTATCTAACACTAAAATTTTACTTGAATAGTTAACATTTTACCTTAAATAAATAAGAAGGCTGAGTGAGTCAGTGTTAGAAGACAGGGTAGCATGAGGGCAGAAATATGTATGTGATTCAAGTCAGAGACCCTAAGTTGTTGTAGGACTCACAAACTGTGTAACTTTGGGCAAAATGCTTGATAGTTAAGCCTCTTTCTCCTATATAATAGAGATGGTACCTATTCTATTCACAACCCTATAGAATCAAAGGCAAAGTCAAATGGGTAATAGAGGTCAAAGTGTTTCATAAACTGTGGATAACTTACAACAAGTCCACAAATATGTTTTATAATTAATAAATTCAAGCACTAGATTAACAGCTACTATTTATGAAGCATTTGCTATGTGGCAGGCACTTTACAGGCTAACTCTAATTCTCATCCTTGCTAAGTAGGTGATAGGCTCTCCAGTTGACTGAGAAAGAGACAGTTGAAAGTTTAGTTACATGTGCAAAGATATGTGACCTTTCAAGTTCAGAGCCAGAATTTGAACCTAGGTCTTTTTGATTCCCAAAGCCTGTGGGCTTTCCTAGAAAGTTTACCATGCCCACCTCTCAAAAGGTGAGCTTCCTAAATTTATTTTCAATAATGGAATAAGATAATCTCATTATGATTTTTGAAAATAATGAGTGAGACTGTAATTCATTTTGAGAGGGTTGTGGAATTCCAGGTCTCTATAAGGATTTAGCCATTGCAACAAATAGACTAAAGAATAGAGTCACAGGGGTTTTATATACGGATTGACTCCAGATAATTCCCAAAGGAGTATATGACCTGCTGAGATCAGCAAGTATTGGCAGTTCTGGCTTTAAGTCATGCCTGGAGCCTCAGTAATCAATTGACAATAATGATATACACTCATTAAAGAAAACAACTGGAATTTAGTAGTGTGATCAGGCATCATGTAAATCTAAAACTTTCCTTTTATGGACTGCATGATTTGATGCTTAGAGAAGAAAAGAAATCAACAGCAAATACTCAGATCATCAGACATGACCAATGTCAATGTCCAAAATTAAAAAAGGCAAATAATTAATTACATTTACATATTTAAATAACCTATTGATCCTCCATTTGTAACAAAAAAGATGTAAGGCAGTTGTAGCAATGTGGCTTACAAAATTTATGCTGGTTTGGTATAGTAAGAAATAATTATAAATATATAAATATAAATATAAATATATAAATATATATATATATATATACACATATATATATACTTATACATATACATATACATATACATATACATATATATAGTTTTGTGGTTTTTTTCCTCCTGGGATTTAGAAAATAATTTTTAAGATTCACAGCTATTTGGGTGTTGTGTTGGCCAAATTCAAAATAGAGCATCTTATTATTTCTTAGGATGGCAACAAACATTCAGTTACGGTTTGCTCTGAGGGCCATGAGGGGTAGACTGGTACACCTCATCCACTTCCTCCAAAGAAGACACTCTTGGCTATTCTCACCACTGGCTCCATCTCCTGGGTGCTGGGCAGGCCAGGGCGACCCCCTCAGTGTGGTCACCAGGCAGCCAAGTTGGCAGCACAGCTGAAAGGGCTTGAGCACCTTCCTCAGTGTCAGCAGAAGTGGGAGAAGCAGCAGAGAGATGCAGCTGAAGGCTAGCACTGCTACCGCTGCCAGCAAGTTCTTCAGCACTGGTGACAAAGGAGAATGTGACAAGCCCTTGCTCTGCAGGAGCTCATGGGGGAGATGGGAAGGGAGACCAACCAGTGTGTAGCAATTACAACACAAGGTGCGTAATGTTCTGTGGGAGTGAGCTTAGGTTATCCATAATTATCAAACAACCAGAGAAAGTGTTGGTGAGGTCTTTCGCTCTATAACCCAGTCTAATGTGTTTTTGTGAGATTGGCCTATGCAAGGGTACTTTCCCTGTCCACCTGACAGTAACCCTCAGTCGGCGGTGTCCAATCTTTGGGATTCCCGGAGCTACATTGGAAGAAAAAGAATTGTCTTGGGCCACATGTAAAATACACTAACACTAACGATAACTGACGAGCTAAAAAAGAACAATCTCAAAAAAATCTCGTAAGGTTTTAAGAAAGTTTACGAATTTGTGCTGGGCCACATTCAAAGCTGTCCTGGGCCATATGCGGCCTGTGAGCTGTGGGTTAGACAAGCTTGGACTAGGGTGGTATCAGACCCCTGTTCAAACGATTGCTTTAAATTAAATGATTATATTGAACCCTTTATAACTGTTCCATCTTAGTGTACATTCATTTTTGAGTTGGAGATTTGGTTGAGCATTGGCCCAAGTGGACACTGGAGTGAAAAAGCTCATTTGGTAGGAGATAAATTCTAGTGAGTGAATTCTGTTTAGGAGACTTAGGAAGAAGCCTAGAATGAACCTCGTTTTTTCAATTTTGCCCAGGTCTTACCCTGTCTATAATAACCCAGTGCTCATAGTATGCTCATTATATTCAGCATTCTGTGAAATGTTTCTTAAAACATTTCTCCAAAGACATGTTCTTGTGGATATCAGTGAAGTCCATACAAATACATATTAGATTCTTGTTTTCCTTAATGTGGTCGCGCTGATACCACTTGAAGTACTGTGTCAACGCAACTACCTACATAAGTGAGGTGAGTTAATTCCTCGATGGTATCACTGACTCCATTCGTAGTCCAATATCCTGGGATGAACTCTGGAGCCAGGTATGTGATCTTAAAATCTTATTTACTTGAGGTGGCCAAGAAATTAGCTCCTGCAATCACTTGCCCAAAGGAATAAAACATCAGATCAATATGAAAAATGCAGTTTTCACTTTGCTTTTCCTTCTCAATGTAGATCTGAGAGAACCTTGATTTTTTTTTGAAGGTAGCATTGCACAGCTTAACTGAAGGCTTCCAAATGAGATCATGGCTTGGCTGTCACCAATTAAAAGAGAAGCAGCAGATATTTCCAGGAGGCTCGGAGCCCTTCTCTGAAACTGGTGCAGGATCTCTGCTGCGAAGACGCTCTGTATAGCGAATTACAGTTTAGGGATGATGAAAACTAGTAAGATTTCTCCCATGTTCTGTTTTCTTTTTATATACCCTCCCCCTAGCCTTTATTGGGGTTCATTTGGAACCATGCTTCACCTGGAGGAGACCAGATTGCTCTGAAGGTAGGTGACTCCTGAAATAAAGACAGACGCTGACAGTTTGGAGCCTGCGGAGGCTGCCTCGATTTGGGGTGGGGGTGGGGGCGGGGTGGGGGACCAGATATACACTGTAGGATCTGAAGATAATGTTACCTCAGAAATATATTGAAAAATAGTTTATATACATGAGTATAAAGTTTTCTGAGCCTATATGAAATTCATCAGAGGTAGAAAGGATAGGGGAGTGGAGCTAGCATATGTGTAGAATTTGTGTATTAAAATTTGGTCTAATTTCCTGACCAGTGTTTACATTATAATATTGCCAGTATTCTGTATTACACATTATTATCGGCCATGATTTTCTTTCATTAAAGGAATTTTTTGTTGATTTTTTACTTACTCCAGAGTTTCTGACAGAGAACACTCACAATCCAATAAATAATAAAAATCCAAAGTGTATTTTAGGGATTGCCAGTCCTGGGTAGGGGAGTAGACTCTACGGGAAACTTTAAATTGCATATAAATTATAATGAATATATCCATTTCATTTTTAAAAGGAGAATTTCCATAGTAGTCATTAGATTCATAAAGTCATTGGTAGACCCAAAAAGTGAGGTATATTTTACGTCATTTTGTAGAATGAGTTTAATTCTGCCTCAGAGAATGAAGTTGATAGAAGTCAGAAATCCCCATCTAAATTTTGTTCTTAAATAACTAGTCAATAAATGTGAATTTGATGAAACCATAGTCAAGCATGTTGTCCACTACATGCAAAGATTAGAGACAAATGGACATATTGTATTTTTATAATTATTAAAAATAAAATCATGTGCTTTCTTCCAAAACTTGACATTTTTTACTCCAAAGAGTTGAAACTTTTAAAACATAGATGTTGATTTTCGAAAAAGATGAAAACTTGTGTATGATTTTGGTATGAGAACAAAGTTAACCTTTTCCTCTCCCCAGAAATAAACATTAAACTTAAGAGAATCAGAATTCTAGTCATAAGCTTTTATTTTTTGCACTTGAAGAACTGAAAGCTTTCTCTGCTTGTTATTTTCTGAGGGAGGGGGTTTCCTGTGTGTCTTTCTGAAGCTCTGGGGATCCCCTCATCGTTTTAGTCCTAGCTACCTTTTTCTGTATGGCAAGCCTCCTTTCAACTATAAGGGCTGCTTGGGCCGTCGTTTGCCATCCCCTGGCTTTGCCAGCTGCGACTTTTCTTCACCGAATCACTGGACTGTTTCCTGGTATAAGGCTTGAAGTACCTCCAAATGGTGACTGTGGGGGCCTGTCTCAGGGGTGGGGAGTGGGGAGGAGGCAGAAGCTGTCTGATACGAAAGGACAAAGGCTGGATTCGCAGCCTCACAAATCACGCTTACAATGTCTGAAATTCCATCTCTATAAATGTAGTACTTTGAGATTTTCATTCCTCTGATGTTTGTGTCTTTTAAAATTCAGTCTTTTCTGGGAATTCCACTATTATTAATCTTATATTTTGGCTAAGGGCATTGGGGCAGCTATATACGTATAAATGCTGAGAAAAGAGGTTGGTTTGTAGGTACATGAGAATCCAGGTTGGAACAGTTGGGGGCCGGTCCAGCATGGGAGGCAGACAGTCCTCCTGAATGAGCCTTGGCTATGTATGTCTCTTACAGGGTTCAGGTTCCACCCACTGCTGCTGCAATTCCAGGAATGACCACTAGGGAATTGGGCCCACTTGTCAATATGCACTCCACCAAGTGGGTAAGAAAGGAAGCCTAAAATCTGTATCAGTTTATCAAACAATATGGGTATGAAAGATACATTTTTTTCCTTTGCTGCCTTAAATCTGTAACCTTAAAAATCACAAGTGGTGTTTTAAATGGATTATTAGTTCACAGCACTTTAATGTAGATTAATAAAGAATTCTATGTCTCCATTACATAGACTGATGACACCTCCAGACATATTTACAGTAGTTTTCCCAGCTGATATAGTTTAATTAATGATATAAGGACATAATTACATGCTTTAGTGATCTTTCACATATTTACAGGAACTGCTGTAACTAGCTTAATTAGAGTAATTATGTAAATAGCTGATAATGCACAACAAATTACAGAAAAAAAGTCTCCTACAGTCTAGTACATGTAGTTTCTAGGCAAGCTTATAAAAGGAAAGCATTTACGTCTGGGAATTAAAGTTAAGACTATCTGGCTTCTAAATTTTGTTGTTCTTAAACCAGGCAGGACATAACTGTTGGGGGTTTAACAGTTAACTTTTCTTCCTTTTGTAGTTCTGTTGCAGACCTCATGTCCGTTGTTCTATGAAATTGCTCATTCTGCTTTGCCACTGGCTCGAGTTTCATGATGAGTTTTCTGTCAGGTTGGGGAGCTAATACTGCACTCTCTGCGAATTGGAGATGGTGCTTAGGGAAAAGGTTGACAAATCTCACACTTCTCTTTCATTTCCTTTGGTGTCCTTTCTTTAACTGATAGCTTCTGTTTTCATCACACTCACGCACAAAAATGTTGCTTTTGGACAAGGTTCTAAGTGCTCCTTTTTGTAGTTAAACACATATTTGAAGTGTCTACAATTGATGTTCTACTGTGGAGTTCTAACTCCTTTGCTCTCACCTCTCAATTCCTTTAGATGTTGCCTTTTCTATTGAAGTGATCAGTCTTTCAGTTCGTAGGAGGAAGCGAGAGGCTCCTTTTAAAGTGAGATAATGCCCCTCCTGAATCAGCTGGTGTGTTTCCCTTGGGTGACTGACATCAGGCACACCCTCTCCCTTCCTTCTGCAGACTGCTGGATCCCTGTCATGCTTCTTGAGTAAGACCTAAGGAAATTCAACGCAGCCAAAAGAAATATCAATCCTGAGCATAGGATCAAATCTTATTTATAATCTGCTCACATTAATGACTCTCAAACATTCATCCTCTGCCTAGCTTTTCAGTCTTTCATCTGCCCTGCCTTATTCCCCGCTATCCCACAACATGAGGCCTCTCTTTCAGCCAGGCCTCTCTTAACTGTTCTGTGAACACATTCTAGAACATGTGTTCATTTCCTTTTCACAATCCCCTACTCTATTGGATTTTACTCATTTTGAGGCATTTCTCTAGTTCACCTCCTCCTGCATGAAGCCTTTCATTACTGATCTCAATGATTTTTCTTTTCCAGGGCAGTCTACTTCATGTAAATCAATTAATTCTGTACTGTCATATATTGTGCAGCTACCTCTTTTCTTCAGCTAGTTGGAAGTCTCCTGGAGGACGGAGAACTGTGTCTGTTAATTCCTTATTCCTCACTAGTGCCTATCATTGTGTTGGTTACATGGCAGGCATTCAGTAAATTCTCATTCATGGATGTCAGTGTATTTAATGAAGGACTCTGCATGTACTTGTGTGTGCACATCTCTGAGGGGCACCAGCCAACATCAACTTTGCAATGCTTTTTACAGTTACAAGATGTCAGCCCCTCTCTTCTCAGTGCCACTTGTTGCAGCCACAGATGTCCTTAGCTTTACCTTTACCAGTCAGTCTCCCTCTTGCTGAAATCTGGAATTAGTCTCCTCCACAATAAGATCCAGTATCCTCTCTTAAGGAATTCACAGGCTGCTAGGGAACACAGACATAGCAACACATAGTGCTCAATCTTTAGATCTATGTAATGGTAAAAGTATGTAGGAATTACAGAAGTGGTATAAGGGAGGAAGTAATGTTTAAGCTGTAGAATTAACAAAACTAACTGGTTGTTGGGTTGAGAATAGTGTCAATGAAGAAGTGTAGGGTCACTCTTCGGTTTCTAGCTCTGGAGATGTCATAAATAATAGAGCATCTTGTGGGAGAGGTAACTCTGGATGAGGAGGAGAGTACTTGGAGAGAAAATAATAGTTTGAGATGTGTGGTTTTGAGGTGCTTAAGAGATATGGGAGGTGCCTAAGAGAGATGGGAGATGCCCAGTGAGTGATTATTTTCATTGGCTTAATACTGAGAAGCGGAAATTGAAGGGTGTCAGCATCATCAGCATATGGGTGGTGTCTGTGTTGGGTGTTTGAGCTCCCAGAGAGTGTGCAGGGTGAGAAGAGGGAGGGGCCAGAACAGAGTTCCTGGAGTGGGGAGGTGGAGGAGATGCTAGCTAAGTGAAAAATATGAGCAAAAATGCCCAGAAACTTGAGGTGTCAGAGGACATGTTGTGCTAACTAAGGGAAGACCATTCCAATCCTGCTTTAATAAATTGGTAAGAATGACATGTTCTTTCAATAGAAGTGAATGGATAAACATTTTCTTTCTGAATGTTTTAAATATTATGTATTTGTATAGCAAGTCCTTTAATAAGTTTTCTGTTTAGTAGAAAAATTAAATTAGGTTTAAATAATGCAGCAGATGTTCCTTAAGTGAATATAAAGAGTAGGCTGAGGTGAAAGAACTGACAGTAAAGTGAGATCATCAAAGCCCATCGGTGGGCAAGGAGAAGGCAGAATTGCTCATCTTGGTTCATAGCCCTGCCCCCCATGGTCATTTCCTGTTACAACCAGTTACACTTGGCCCCGTTAACCCTGAAACTAATCTCCTTACATTTTTCATGTTCTTTTCTTCTACTATCCTCTGCTGTGCTTGCTCAAAGTCTGCTTTAGGTGTTTATCCCTTTGTTGCTTTAGAACTTCGTAC
Organism: Craseonycteris thonglongyai; assembly: GCA_004027555.1. NCBI lineage: Eukaryota > Metazoa > Chordata > Mammalia > Chiroptera > Craseonycteridae > Craseonycteris > Craseonycteris thonglongyai. The sequence goes on along the minus strand of PVKE010003404.1, from coordinate 15,955 downwards.
AAATGGCTTTAAATACCTCCTGTATACTTAAGATTCTGAAATTTTATCCCCAGTCTGATCCATCTCTTGAACTCTGACTCATATAGCTAAAAGCCTAGTCCTCATCTCTGGACTATTCCAAGTCTTTCTTTTTTTAGTAAATGGCAACTCCATTTTTCCCAGTTATAAAATTTGGACATTACAATAGTCCCTCCTTATCCATGGTTTCAATTTCTGCAGTTTTGGTTGCTATAAGAAGTGCTCAACCATGATCCAAAAATATTAAATGGAAAATTCCAGATACTTTGAGGAGCATATTCACGTAACTTGTATTATAGTATATTGTTATAATTGTTAACTGTTAATAAGCTGTTAATAATTAGTTATTATTAGTTATTATTTTAATCAGTTACTGTGCCTAATTTGTAAATTAAATTTTAATGAATGTATGGGATAAAACATAGTATGTATAAGATCTGGTACTACTCATGATGTCAGGCATCCATCGGGGGTCTTGGAATGTGTGCCCTGTGGATAAGGGGGGAATACTCCCATAATCTATCAAGAAATCTTGTTAGGTCTGTCTTTAAAAAATATTCAGAATGAAGCCACATCTAACTACCTGCATTGCTACATGTTATTAGCCACCATCATCTCTCACCTATAATATTATATTATTCTAATTGGCTGCCTTTAGTCTAGTCTCAACACAGCAGTTAGATCCTTAAAAAATATATATATCAGCCCATGTCACTCTTCTGTTCACAACCTGATGTTTTTCCTATTTAGACAAAAACCCTAAGTACCTATAATGACATATGTATGATTCATCATCCCTTGACCCCCTCCCAAAGCCCCCCATCCAACTTTGTACCACACATTCTCCTATTCTTGCTCAGGCCACTCCTATCTCTGTAACCTCTCATCTGATTCTGGAAAATGCTAGGCATGCTTCCACTTTAGGCTTGATTTTTTTTTTTTTTTTTTTTTGCCTGGACATTCTTCCCTCTATTCATGGCTTACTCTCTCCTATTCTTTAGGTCTTCATTCAAATTTTCTTTCTCAGTGAGGCCTTCCTGTGTATTCTATCTATACTGACATTCCCAATGTACCTTCGTTGCTCAATTTTTCTCTTTAGCACGTAGTCACTTTCTGATGTATAGTATACTGGGACTTAACTTTGTAATTGTTTCCTCCTCCACTAGCATACGTGCTCAAGAGAGAAACAGGCCTGGTTTCTTCACAGCTGTATGCCCTTTATGTAGAGAAGTAAGTGACATATATTGGGCACACAGTAAATATTTAATGAATGAAAGATGGAATAAAAAGGACATAGTTACTTCTGCACAGCCTGTCAATAAACTCTCTCTCATCTCTCTGTACTATTTAAACAGCTTCCAAAAACCCATTTTCTTCCGCAAATGTCCTGGTTTGAATGAAGAATATGAAATAGCCAAAATCATTCTTCTTTCTTTTTTTTCTATTGTCATTATCATCATGTTATCATCTTTGTTGTGACTAGTTATTGATCATGTTTTTCTATTTCAGGGGCTAGACCAAGTTTGACACACATTATCTCATTTAATTTACAGCAACACTATAATTTACATACTATCCTTTTTGAGATGAAGGAACTAAGAGATAAAGAGGTTAAGAAGTTTCCCCAAGGTTATACAGCTGGTAAGTGGCAAAGTCAAAAGGTCTTAGACTGCTATCATCCCTAATTTTCCTATATCTATATTTGTATATTTAATATAAACATGTAAAAATGGGGTCATTGGCAAATGGTTTAGACCACATGTTAACAGGCAATATAATGAGCCCAAATACAGAATAAAGCTACAAAAGCAAAGCAAAGCATACTTTCAAACGCATATACTTCATTAAGTAAGTTGAATTATGATAGGTACTATTGGACTTAAGAGGTTGTTTATTTCAATGGAAAATGATATGTAAGATCTCATACTAACTAATTTATTGAAAAAATAGTAAATTTTGTTTTCTTCCTAAAAGCCAGAGGTCAATTCACCTGTGGTAAAAAAGAAAAAGAAAAAAGAAAGAAAGAAAGAAAGAAAGAAAAAAGACTATAACTAATGTCATTCTGTTTTATGATAAATATTCTAGTGAAATTTTAGTTTTCCAAAGGAATCTATTTAACTTTCTAGGATCAAGAAAATGGATTTGGGGGAAAGCCAGGACGGCTCAGCGGGTTGAGCGCTCGCTTTGAGGCCACGAGGACTGAGGATCGAATCCTGGCTCCGGCCCAGGCAGGACCCACATGCTGAACTGGGGAGTTCCCACAGTTCGGTTCTCTAGCTGTCTCTGTCTCTGTCTCTCACTCTATCTGTCAAAAGTAAAATAGAAATAAATATGCACTGAAGATAAAATAATTACTCTCTATAAATATAAAAAAAAAAAAGATATAAAAAAAAAAAAGAAAATTGATTTGAGAAACCAGATTTGTATATATTTATACACTTGTAAAGCTAATACATTTTCTCATTCATTCAGGTAAGATAAAACATTTAATTTAAAAAACTGGTGACAGGAAAGGATTTGACCATGATAATAGATGTTTTAGAATGATAATGTGGAAACATACTTTCTTTTTCCCAGAATAAGACATTTCAGTTCTTAACATTTCTACCTCTTATTTGCTTATAGAGTGAAAGTGTGATGGACGTGGGATAGAGAATGAATGTTCTGATGCTAGGTACCTTCTAACAGAATAAACTGAAGTCAGAGATATTGAACACAGGGTTTTAAAAAGCTGTTATTTCATCATGAGTTTTGTAAGTTCATAGAAAATACTTGAGGAAATTAGTATCTTATACTTAGATGCACGTGTTTTATTTCTTCAACAGGATTTTGTAAGACAGAGAACACTTTATAAAAGTAAAGTATAAGTATATATATATATATATTTTTGGAATACAGAAGTTATTTTTTTATTAGAAAAAAGATGCCACATTTAAATACAAGATCTCCATTTGTGAGAATGCAAATTAGTCTTTAAAAAAGCCATCACAATGACAGAACACTTGATATAGTACACCTCTGAGGAACCTGCAGCCAGGCTAAGTGGAAATAAACACACAGCTCCCACCACCACCACACACAAATATGTACATGTTGTATAAGCAAAGGTTTAGAAAACACCCTGGAAGGAAAGGGCCAATACACCCCTATGTGTTCATGTGCTCATGTTTTCCTTAAAACCACAGCATGGTTTTCCTCCATTTTACTTTATATAAGCACACCACAAACTTGATGTTATACCAGAAAAATATGAGGTTCCTTGAAGTCACTCAAAATAACACTCCCACATAAACTTGTCACCTTACAGACACTTCCTTTCTTTCATTTAAAAATTGGCAACTTTTCTTTTTAGGTCAATTACTAATGCTTCTTTCTTTCTTTTTAAGTAGCTAATGGAAAAGAAGTAGGAGTAGATTAATAATAGGTAATAGAAAGGATACATTTAAATGCATGTAAGCACACATTTGTGAGAGAAGTTCAGTTAGAAGCTAAAAGAGGTGCTCTAGAATTATACAAAAGGGCATGTGTACCTTTTGGAGTAATACAGCAGATTCCATTACACTAAGCAGGCTTTTGTTGTTTATTAGCACAGGGCATTAGTTTTATTGTTATGATGTGTGCAAATAATTTTTACTTTTCATATAGCCCAGTCATCAACTGTTCAACTGTTTCCCCACACTTTTATTGCTTATTGGAATTATTTTAAGATGTAAGCATAAGAGATCTACTGACTACTTAGTGGTAATTGTTGCTTTGGAAAAATACGGTTGACCTCTGGTATACCTACCAGTCAAAATTTGAAGATGTTAATGAATTCAGTATTTTCCTTCCATTCCCTTTCATTCTTTAGTGAAAGCTTTAGAAAACAGAGTTTCTTTCTCCTGGTTTTCTTTTCTTCTTCCACAAGACACATGTGGGCGTTTGAATCTCTTACCTATGTAATTTAGGAGAATAGTTTTATAAATTCCAGAAATTGTCCTTCCCTAATTGTAAGAATAATATGATTACATTTGAAAATGCCTTCAGCTAGAGATTATAAATATAAATACTTTTCTGCCTCTGTTTCCTTTATAGTTTTCCTCAAGTATACCACAATTATTATTTACCCTTCTGTATTTGCAAGATATGTAAAATTATGTGTCCTGCTTTCTAAATCTATTCTTAAGCAAGGATTCTGCTTATAGTCTTCATTTTTTTCCTACCCTACTTTTTTGTCCCATTTTTAACTACTGTTAGCAGAAACAATGCCTGTCTCAGAAAAAGTCACTCCTTCAATGCCATGGGAATTAGTTAACTCTTTTCTATATCATGACTCTCTTGGATGCTTATTAATTAATTGACACCTGTGCTAAATACTGGCAATGAAGAAGTAAATAGATCCAGATTCTTGAACTTGAGGGAATAGGTAGTCAGGAAGTTGATGCTTACAATGAACTCTAAAATATTCTAATCAGTCCTATGATAAGCATGTGTTTAGGGATCATGGATGGAGAAGACAAACGAAAGACTTCATAGTGGAGGAGATACTGAATTGAGACTGGTAGAAGTCTACTAGAGAGAAACATTTCCAAAAGAGGCACTAGTATAAGGGAGTAATATGGAAGTGTAAAGTGCCTGGCCCTACAGGGACCAGACCGATAAAGAAAATGAATGACTATGTTAGGAAAGGGGTAGAGATTGTGCAGAGTTAGAGACTGCATGCCACATCTAAAGCAAAAAGCTATTACCTAGCCTCAATTAGTTGCTACCATGTAGGAACGTGGGCCCAATACTGGTGAATCTGCCATATTGCACAAGAAGATTGAAGTCTTGTGAAATACTCAAACAAAAATTTTTTTAAACACTATAAAGCCCCCCACCCCCACCCCGCCCCCGAAAAACATATCTGTAGAATGGATGGGTCCATAGATCTGCAGCTGGCAATCTTGGCCAATAACACACTCCAAAAATGGTTAGTTCTGGGTAGAAAGACCAGGGAATATGTTTCTGGATGATGGGAGAGATGGGAGAAATTGGTAAAAGATAAAGATGGAGAGATAGTTTAGAGACTATTTTTAAAAGACTATGTCTTATCTGGTAGTTTGGACTTCTTTCTAGAGGTAATAGAGAACAATAAAACAATTTTATGTAAAAAAAAAAAGCTATGATAATTGGATTATTGTAACTTCCTGAAACTGTTCAGAATATTTTTTTTAATTTAAAACAAAATCTGAATATAAATTTACATGATGTTTTCACAGATGTAATGTACATAGTAGTAGATCCAGTACTTATTTGTAGTTACACCTGGGATTAATCAAGTACTCAGGAATTAAAGGAACCATTTAATTCCACCACCACATGTGTTTGCAGATGTAGTTGTGTAAATTGACTGAAATTTTCTGCACTGTTAAATAGTGTTGTCAGCCACCCCCCATTCCCAGCATTAAATAAGAATCAGCCTCACTAAAAATAACTTGCCATGCACAGGTAGGATAAATAAATCAGAATACATCCTTAGACCTTTATCTATTGGTGTTCAGGGCTGAGCCAAAGCTGGGGCGACCTCACGCCAGAAGGATGTGGTTAAGCTGTAAGCCACTGTTTACCTGTCTTCATATCCACAACTCCCTTCTCTCTGCTCACTGAGGCCTGGCAATGAATGGACTTGAAGGAAATACTTCTCTATTTCCTATTAGAGCTTGATGGCAAGGCCAGTGATTTGCTGTAAGTGCACACAGACTATAGGCCTAAATTAAAGCTGAACACTATTTAGACATACTGAAATGGGATGCCAGTGAGGTACTGTTGGGTATATGGAGGGAACTTACTATTAGTGTGAGTTAATGTCCCTGCTCTCCAGTACTGGGTTGGGTTATAAGCACTAGGGGAAAGATGTTTTCTCTTGGCACCCCATGATAGCTTTAAGTAGGGTTTCTGGCTTGACATTGGTCCAGAGTGAATTTGGGGTCAAAGGTTGAAACTAATGACTAAAGTTGGACTCTGAGCTTTTAGTCATGATAACTTCTAGAACTAGGACACAACTATCCACAACAGTGAAAATGTAACCTCAAACCTCTATCAGCCCAGAGGTAATAAAGTGAGAAAACTCATTTTAGATCAGAACTCTGGATTGGGAATGAGAAGAGCTTCCTTTGAAGATCTTTGTCAAATCACATTTTCTCTCAGTTAATAGTTCATTTGTAAAATGGAAATAATAATCTATCTGTTTTATCCTACTTGATGAAAATGAGTATTCCTGGAGGATGTATTGAGATATGCAGGAAAAAAGTTCTTGAGAGTTTATTAAGAATTACACTTGTATAAAAATGAAAAGACAATCCCCTTACATTCTATTTCATTTATGCCAAATCCTTCATTTTAGACTAACCATATAGAAGTGAGCCTTTAACTAGACTTTAATTTTCATTAATTTCTAGTGAGTGCTATATTTACTTTGTGTCACTGAAGTATAATATCAATGGTAAAAGTGAAAATGAAAACAGTTTTAAGAATAGATGATGCAATGGAAAATCTCTGGCCTTTTGGGGCCCTTTTGTATGGTGTATATTGACTGTCAGGGGAAAGACTTAATCAAGTTTCCTCACAGGTGTTCTCCATATAAAACTAAATCTTCCCTTCTCACTTTCACTGAAAAAGGAAAAAAACAAAACAGAACATATCCATGATTAGGGGGAACTTTGGGACTCAACTTTCATGGTTTGCCAACTTCCCTGTTCAAACTTTCACTACTTTCATTATCAGTATCAATCAAGACTGTGCACGTTTGGAATCACTTTTGCTCATTTTCATTCTTAACTTTGTGTGTGTGTGATTCTTTAACCCACTCTTCAATTATTCTTGGAAAGACTCTAAATTTTTATTTTCCTCATCATGTTTTTATCTTCTGACCCGCTCTCTACAACTAATTTACAAGGAAAGTTTTGGTTCTTCTGTTTAGTATGCAATTCTTTGATCTTCCTTTCTGAGAGAGGTGGGCCACCTACTGTTGCTTTATGGTATAACTTTTGAAATGAGAAAATTCTGGTTGCAGAGCTTCGATAAATTTATAAAATAGACAATTACAAGCAGTCATATCAACTTACAAATTAGGTCTCCTGGAATAATGAATTTAAAGGCATTAAAATGTTTTACCATTATCTTTTTTATACAATAAACTTTGTTTTTTTTGGACTGCGTGGTTGGTTGGGTGGAGAAGGTAGAGAAAGCAGATGAAGGGCTTAGGAAGCCTTTAAAAAATCACCAACACTCAGGACCTACCCCTAAAAAATTCTGATTTATTGGTGTGGGATGGGGCCCAAATAAATATCAGTACTTTTTTTAAAAACTGCCCAGATGTTTTGAATAGTCAGAGTTGAAAACTACTGCTATGATTATTCTGCCTCTTCTGTCCTGGTGCTAGATATTTTCAGTAAAAAAAGCAGCTCTCATGGAATATGTGTCTAACAGGTTTCCAGCAAGAAATTGTCATGAATTGAGGTGGCATAAATGATCAAATCCCATGAATGGACAGTCAGAGCTTCAAATTTTTCTGTTTAATGTTTCCATGAAATGTGTAGAGTGAATGAGAGAGAATAAATTTTCTTCAAAATTCTGTTGCTCTTTTCCCTGAATGTGTCAACTTGAGCTAGTTATTTCATTTCTTAACTATAAAACGAGGATAATAATAGTAGGTAGATCACAGGGGTTTAATACATGGCCCATACTAGCACTGAGTCTAGTGCCTGGTCCATAGGACGTTGTCAGTGAAATGTTGAATTATAGCTAAAGGAAATTGTACTGTGGTGAGTGATGTATCTTGGTCTCTAAAGGTGTCTTTTAAATTTTTGCTTAAGTCTGGCTATATAGCCCCTAATGGGTTTTTTACAAAAAGTTATATTTCATTTGGGCAACTCTTGACTTTTGGGGCATAGCCAAGCAATTTAATTAAATTTAACTATGATTTTACTGCCAAAATATGCTTCTACTACTATGACTAGGTGAGGGCACAACTTATGTGGTGACAGAGGGATAAGCTGAAATCTACTTTTCCTTTTAGAATCCTTAACAAGATGCTAATGACAGTGTGTATGTTTCAAAGAGGCAAACTGCGTTTTTCTCCTTTAAAACTTGTTATGTAACAATGTTAAGTGAAATTTTAAAAGTAAAAACGGTGTACCTACTATCCCATCCTGTTACACTAACTAGCTTGGTTATTTAAATTTCTTCTTACTTTCTTCTAATTCTGTTTGAATGTCTTTATCCATATTATATCTTCCTCATCTGAAGGGTCATCACCTATTTTGCATTTGATTCCCCCCCCCATCCCCCTTGGGCTACAGAGTTTAGTAATTAGAAGTGTGGGCTCCAGTGTCAGAGTATTTACCTTCCAAGTATCCACCATTCTGGTTCTATGACCTTGAGCACTTTAACTTCTCTGTGTTTCATAGAATTGTTATAAGGAGTTAGTATATAAGTGCTACATAAATTTTAGCTATTGTTTGACAAGTTTTTGGTTAACTCTTTTAACTTGCTATGCGATTTAAATATTTTCATTATTTAAATGCTGATATAATTTTTCACTATTAATATTAATATTTTGAGGACTGGAAATTACATATACCCTTAAAAGTTCTGACTTCTCATTATTTTTCACATTAAACAATTTTAATTGGATATGTCTAAGTATATCAAGTAGATATGTGTAGAAAGCAAAGAATAAAATAAAACGGTGATGAAGGCACTATCAGGCAACCACATAAGACACTGTTTTGTATCTCAAGATTACACAAAATGATTTCTAAACCTCTGCCCATGTACTGTGTGGTTCTTCAGATATGAAGAAGTTGCTGTAGAGTCTCTCTCAAGTGAGTCTAATTTAGGGAGTACTTCTTGATCTGAAGCACCTCCAGTAAGCTGTTAATGAAAAGAAAGGTAAGATTAACTTTGTGTTCTACACTTTCTTCCTGCAAATGAAAAGTGACCCCTGATGACAGACTAAGATTGGGAATGATCTGTGACTCTCATTCATTGAACAAATTGTCATCACACACCTGTCATTTGCCAGGCTATGCAAAGTGAACAAAAGCAGATGGGATCTGACCTCCTGGAGTTTACCATCAAGGAGGGGAAACAGATATTAATCAAATTGAACACGTGTAAAATTATACCTGTAACATAGTCTAGGAAGGACAGGTATATGGCACAATGAAAGTCTAGACTTAAGGTACTTGCCCTGGCCAGGGAGGTCAGAGAAAGCTTGCCTACGTACGTCACAATTGTGCTGAAAACAGATGGATATATAGATATTATTAGGTGACAAGGAAGGAAAGTGCTTCCTAGGATGAAACAGAGAGTACAAAAGTTCTGAGGCAAGAAGAAGCAGAGCAAGTAAAGGGAATTGAAATAAGGCCAGATGGTTGGCCCTGTGAGAGTGCAATCAATTGTCATCATACGACTGAACCAGTAGTGTGCTGAAGCAGGCTTATCCCAACTCCTGAGACCTGACTCCATCCATACCTTCCCAACTCCACATTCTGTGGCTTGAAATCAGCCAACGTGGGTGCATTTACATCATAAAAATTAGCCAACTCTCCTCCCACACCCCAGAGAGCCAGTTTACAAGCACACCATTGGATTGAATTATGTGAACCTATGCACAGATTCAGAATCTAATCATTCCAGATGATTCCTGATCTGAGAATCGAAGCAATGAAGAGGAATGTTTTGGGAGAGAGAAAGAGATTGTGATTTCCAGTGATTATCATACCTTATACAGCAAGAGCAAACTATTTAGGTATGAAGACTATCCTCTGGCATTCTGGCTTTACCCTTTATTTTTTTCTTTTCTTTTCTGTTTTTACAAATGAAATGACTCAAACATCTATGCCAAACAATGAATGAAGGCTAGTATTCTCCCTGAGATTAGTAAGAGTTCCCAGGATGGGTGCCTTTTTCCTCATGGCCACCTCTCCCTTTGAACTCCTGCTGAATTCTCTGTGTGCTCTTTAGCCTGTTACTGCTGCCTGTTAGTCTGTCCACACTGCCTTATCTTTATGAAGTCATCACTCATCACAAGGCCATCGCCAATCTCCTTTCATTCACTCATGCAGCACCAACACCAGGAACAGACAAGAGATCACCTTGAACTTCAGGATTAGACCTTCTTGCCCTAAAGTTCCTGCCTTGGGTGGTCTTTTTCTCAGGCTCCCAAAGTCTGAGTGTATCTCCTCTACTCCTCACCCCCTTCCTGATTATCCCAGCATTTTTGTAATATGATTTGGAAATTTTTAATTTGCAATCTTTACCCTCGCTTAGGCTCAATGTGTACCTTGGCTTATCCAGAAAGCTCATCATATTGTTTGCTAAACCAGAGCAGTCAACCAAAGTGACCATCAACAGTAGAAAGAACCAGTCATATTTTGAAATGATCATTTTTCTTTACCTTAGGCAAGATCGTATTTTTAAGCACAGTTCACTTTACCAACCAAAGGTCTTGGATCTTGGGCTTTTATTTTTCATTGTACAGAAACATTAATTTTCCTTCACAATCTTGAGTTTTTCTAGCTGGAGAATTGGCAACACTATCTCTTATCTAAATCTTAGTAGCCCCAGTTTGTTTTAGACTGCAATATACAATCTTTCAGTGTTATTAAGGCTTTATTTTATTTTATTTTTTTAGTTCAGACTCTTTGGCATAATTAGAGTGAAATGATCTGTAGTCCTCCTCCTCCCTTGGTCCGGAACCCTGGACGCTGGCTTGTTGCTACAGGTTTTCACTACTGTCTCTGCCAGCTTGCATGTTATTATCAGCATGCCCTCCCGGGCACAGAGGAAAAAGTTAACCTGTGGGTCAGTGTCCTCCAACTCTTCACCTTCTTACTTTCCATACACCGAATTTTTGTGTAGACTTTGAAGGGAAGATTTTATGTGACAGCCATAGAGGAAAGAAGCTGCTATAAAAAGATAGAATGAAGGCTGCTTTACTACTGAGAAAATACCAGGTAAAATTTAGCAGTTTGTTCTCAGCTCCTCAGACTTCCCTTAGGCTTTCCTTTCTAGTCCTTTCCCCACACCCAGAGAATCTGTTCAATTCATTCATGCTAAGGTATAAATGACTAAGACAATATAATATGGCTTCTAGAGGTATTTACATTTAATCAAGAGCAAAGCATTTAGCCAAAGGAAACACATTTTTGGATGGAGAAAATTATTTTTCAAAAGGCTACCTTTTGTAACACATTTAAAATGACTTCCTTCAGTTTAAGGGTTATTCCTTGAGATTGCATAGAAGCAAAAATAGGTTTCCGTTTCTTTGAGTGAGGCTATCACCATCATAATTAATTCAGCACTGACATATAGTCAACCCTCCCTTTTCAGATCTAGATTGAATGAGCCCCCACCCCGACTCTGGCTTTTATACAATCTCTTATTCATGTGTATTACCCCTTGACACTGGCTCCAGCGCTCATCTCAATAAACTATAGAGCAAGCCTAGAAAGAAAATATTTGACACCTATGTCAGTCTTGCCCTAAAAATAAAGGGGTCTTTAGTGCATTTAACCTTTATCTTTCAACGGAGCTAATTCAAACAAGGAATATTATAAAAGCAGAAACTCAGCTTTTTATTGCCCTGTCCTTGCTTACAATGGTAACTTACATTTAAGACTTTGATAGAACATTGAGGCAAAGTCAAATGAACGTCATGAGGTCATGACTGGGTTGGATTTGGCAATTTGATCTACTAATTCCAGAAATGAGGATTAGAAACCTGTGCCCATAGAAATGAAGGCCAATTAGACATGATTAACATGTAGATTCAAAAATAAGATAGCACTTTACTCTGAGACTATGCCAGCATAGTTTAATAAATTAAAATGAAATGGAGTCAAGTTGAGACATTAGAGAACAAGGTGAAGCAATATTATGCAAACATCTCAAGACCTGGTTAATAGGTCTTGACACTTTGGGAAGATAGGTTCCCTAAAGACCAACAGTGAGTTGTTGTTGTTGTTGTTGTTTTATAATTGGATGGTCTTACTCACTTTCTGAAGGAACAGACATGCACAACATATAGGAGAGAATACAGTATTTTTTGGTTCTGGTAAGTATTTGCATTGAGGATTCACATAAAGTTTTAGAGTTGCCCAAAGCTTTTAAAAGTTACTGATTTTTAGGAATATTTGTTTCCCTTTATTTTTGCATAGGGTCTTTCACCACAAGATCTGCTTGTAATGGCACTACTTAGCTGCCACAAATAGAAAACTAAAAAGTTAAATGACAATTAATATTTTGTGGATGCAGAAAGTAGGTGATTAAAAAATAGAACTAAGGGTCCAATTCCTGGATAATTTTTTTAGTACTGCCTTTACTTCTCCTAAGATTCTTTTTCATAAAGCTTTAGGCTGTAATAGTGCAAACTGTACCTTGCTTAAGGGCAGCAAAATTTACTTAATGACTACCTGCAATTCATTTTAGAATCTTAAGGGAGGAATGTTATTAGAGTGTAAAGCAGTAAATGCTCTTGGTGCAGGAGAAAGCTTCTCCAGCTCATGGCCCCGGGCTTTGATCTCATCAGCCTTCATAATGAATTTCAGCCTTTTGTTTTATAGGGACTTTCTTCTAAGTTGAGCAAAACTCAGCACAGACATTATCTAATTCTACCTGGTAACATTCATGCAAGTTTGGGTGGGGCAAGTGTTATTATTACCCAGCCCATTCTGCAGATGAGGAAATAAAATAGAAAGTTAAGTGACTTTCCCAAAGTCAAAGAGAAGATGAACAAGATTCAAGAGAATGCCATTTGGGGTTTCCTATTTATCAGCCCAGACCTTTCACCTGCTAAATCTGGAGTCACCAAATAGCCCTGGGGAAGAGTAAGGTCATGCAGGATTCTGAGCTGGGGGTGGGGGGAAGGGTGGGGATGCTGAATTTGCCCCCCTCTGCACAAACTGTGTGATGTTGGACAAATCATTGGTCCTCCTCTAATTAGTCCCTTTATTTTAAAGATTCATTTTTATTGTTTTTGACACAGATATATATATATATATATATATATATATATATATATATATAGAGAGAGAGAGAGAGAGAGAGAGAGAGAGAGAGATACAAAGAGATACAGAGACAGAGAGAAGGAGGAGGGCCCAAAACAGTCTCCATAGTTGCACATCAGTTTTTCCACATAGTTTCATTCCACAGTGGGGCACGGGGCTGCACAGGACAGGAAATGGGCTGGGGTGTCACCCTGGTGAGAACTGAACTGGGGCACTCCCCAGTTCAGCATATGGGTCCTCACATGTCAGGTACGGGACCCAATCCTCAGTCCCTGGGGCTGCAAAGTGAGCGCTTAACCCACTGAGCCATCCCGGTTTCCCCAGTTCTTGTATTTTAAAACAGAGCTCAATTAGAAATATGTGTCCCCACAGCCACTGAAATAATGCATTTTTAAATTGGCACATGGTGACATATGTCTAATCACAGTGATGTCCCAGAGGGTTAAAGTTTGTCATTGTGAGCCTGAAATTCACAAACACAAATATGAACGTTGATAAATAAATTTATTTGACTATTGAGATTGATTTCAAAATGTGCACTCAAAATAGTGGATCATCTTGCTCCCTGTAGATTTTGTAAGAAGTTTATGCAATAAATCAATGTGTAAATTTCTGTCCTTGATATTGGTGTCCCCTGAGCTCCCCATGGTGCCCATGAGAGCTCATCTCCACCAGGAAGTCAGTACTCACAGGGCATGGCCGCCGCTGCAGCCAGGGTGTTGGGTTCCTCGTGGAGCCTGGAGTCCGAGGGGTGCTGTGTTCTCTGGAGTTTTCAAATGACCACGGCAAAGCTGTGTCCTAAGCAGGAGTAGGGGGCTCTGTCTACCTTGACTGGGTTACACCTTTCCTCATGGCTCTTGTTCCTGTGTCCTGATGTCACAAGGTTTTTAGGATAACAGCTTCAAGACCAATACAGCACTTGGGAGCTGGATCAGGGGAGAATATTGAGGGGTAATTATGGTGACATACTTAGACTACTCTGTCCTCTGACCACTAAGGCTTTTTTAAAAAACTGGATCATAACTATCATGCTTGTCAGTTTTTGCTTTTTTATTTTATTTATTTATTATTATTTTATTTTATTTTATTGTTTTATTTTCGACAGAGAGAGAGAGAGAGAGAGAGAGATACAGAAATAGAGAGAGAACTAAACTGGGAGCACTCCCCAGTTCAGAATATGGGTCCGCATGGGCCGGGGCTGGGGCTGGGGCTGGGATTCGATCCTCGGTCCCCGGTGCTGAAAAGTGAGCGCTTAACCCACTGAGCCATCCCGGCTTCCCCAATTTTTGCTTTTCTAAAGGAAGTTATCCTAAGACTTCCTCAAGAGGCCTCTCAGACTTTTATGTAAATGATCGGTAGTAGCCAACCCATCCAGAATAACAGACATGTCTGAATAGTGGGTTGAAAACAAGTATCATTAGACATTATCTTTATTTTCTCATAGAGAGATAACTGTGAAGTGAAAATAATTAATTCAAATTTAATAAATATAAACATAATTTTAAGGTTAAAATTATTGTCACTATTTTTTATAAATTAGATGCCTCCCTTGAGTCAATTGATTTTATTTTTAAAAAATGAGTGTGGTATTCCAGTTTATAAGCTAGCTGCTCCTTCTCGTTCTAACAAATGATAATGAAAATAAAAAAGAAATATTTATTAACCACATATACTTAAAGTTTCAGAGATTATAGCATTTGTTAGGCCAAACATTATCCCTATTTATAGCTGAGAAGTCTGTTCCAATGATTTATACTGTCTTCTTTTTTGGAGGAAGTGAGAATGACCCTATGTATTTTTTTCAGTTTTTGCCTTCCCATTCTATCTGTTCCATATCTAATCTCACATCTGGAGATATGAAATTTACAGATTCAAAATAAGATTATTCGATAATTTGTTGTGCTATAGAGTATAAAGAACTTTTTTCTCTGGGAGGAAAAAAAAGGCTAATGACAGCATTCAAAACTGGATTGTCCAATTTTGGGCAGGTATATAACATCTAAAAATGATGTCACTTTTTTAAAAATGATTTATTTTATTGCTTTTTAACAGAGTGAGGCAGAGACAGAGAGAGAAGGGGGAGAGCCCAGAGCAATCTTCATAGTTGTATGGCATCAGTTTTCGACATGGTTTTGTTCCACACAGGTGGGCAGGTGCTGAACAGGGCAGGAGCAGGGCTGGGGACCTCCCCCATGGGAGGCACGTCCACCTTTGAGCCAGGGGCCGAACCAGGGGGCAAGAACTGAACTGGGGGCCTTCTACATGGGAAGCACACCCAGTTCAGCATATGGGTCTGCACAGGCGGGGGCTGAGATTTGATCCTCTGTCCCCGGAGCTACAAAGCAAGCACTCAACCCGCTGAACCATCCCAGCTTCCCCTAATGTCATTTTTTGAGGGGGCTTGAAATATCTAGAAAATTACTTACTACATAGATACTGTAACCTCTTTTGATTTTGTTAAATTATATTGAAACTTTGCATAGAGAAGAAGTTTCATGGTGCTTGAGCACATGAGCTGAACACACATCACTGCCCTCACCCTGTTAGTTGGAAACTTGGCTCAAATATAAATTCCAAAAGAATCTTCATGTCCAAACTACAGGTATAAAGAACTGAAGACTTTACTATGTATCTATAGGCTTTTAAACATATCATCACTAGAATGTAAAGATACAGTATGGTGTTTTTGCAACATTCTGTTTTCAGAACACTAAAAATACTAGAATAAAAGCATTAAAATTTGTCTCCCAACTTTTTTCTAGGACCTTATTTATATGACTTGATCAGGGGAAAAACCCTGAAAGTTCACAACTAAATCAATGCTTGTAAAATTTCAAGAATGTCTGGTCGAAGTGTTCTTCTTGGACTAAGAATGTTAAACTACATATTAGAATGTTACTATG